>OY735198.1:81733727-81844510 GCA_963457665.1 Thysanoteuthis rhombus
CACTTATAAATCTAACGCAAAGCAAAAATTTCCGTCTCATTCTCCTCAATTTTGTACTTACATTAATTAATCTCTTTGCTCTTCCCAAGACGTCTTTCATGATGAGAGGCTCCCAGATGCTATCGATATTGATACTTGTTCTGCTGATTGGTTCTTGATTTCTTCATTCGAACCATCAGCAGACCGAGCATCGATATCGATAGCATCTGGGTGCCTTTCATCATAAGGGATTTCTCGGAAAAAAGCAGACAGATTATCCAATGCAAGGGAAGCAATTCGGAAATGCATAAAAAACAACGCAGATTTACGAAAACAGATGAGGCGTGTCCAGTCCAATCGAGCCAGCACTCTGAGTAGTGATTTCACATTCTAGAACCAACAACATCTGACGAAGGCCGGAGCGTACAGGACCGAAACGTTGTGAACAAATGAACAGATAGACATTGAAAATAAGCCAACCATATCATGCATAATAAATGAATAGATATTTCTACTTCTTTGATCTTGCAAGTCAACTGATTATAGTCGTGTTAAAGAGTGGCAACACTGAATTCAAACACTGATTAAAAGATTGGAGATAGCCCCTTGACTCTGCTTAGCTCCGTCGTACTTATGACGTTTTTTTTATCAGCTAGCCGATGAGAATTGAACTCAGTAGCAGAGGTTTTCGGAGAACAATACACTAAACATTGCACCCTTTTTATTGAGGATTCGTCATACTGAATAAGAAACGCTTTCTTGACCTTTTGAGAGAAACTGTTGACATGTCCGACTATTGATGATATATCAAACTGATTGATTCACCTTAGAGGCTAACTGTCACTGGTTTGGTGTAACTAGGGAGACGGGGAAGAAACGACCTCTTTTAAAAGCCGCTGCACGTAACGAGAATATACAACAATATGGCGAATCCCCCATAACTATGACAACGGTTCGAGGTGGAGTCGAGAATAAAAATGTCAATGACGACATGAACGTCGCAGCAAATATCAAATGAATTTAAGATGGAGCCAGGGGAGTGGCGGAGTCCACAAAGACAGCCTTCGTTTGTGATTCCCTTAGCAATGACATTTGTAGGGAGAAAAACAGTACATACAAAGCTTGATTCACTCTAACATTTAGCTATGAGCATGGCATATCTAATGAAAATCGAACCTACTAACGTACAGAAGATCTTCGAAACTAACAGGCTAAACCCAACTCCACAGTGGAGAAACGTTGAGTATGTCTCAAGCAAATCAGTCAAATATACCCATACTGTATCATAAAGGTAAAAATGTTCACGTTACATTTATATCATGAAGGAACGGATATTGAATTCCACAGAGTAATTACAATGCGTTATTCGTACAAGGAATTCTCATTTAACTGACACCCTATTTTAGTGAATATGCCGATCAGCCTAAATAGATAAACAACTGAAGAAATAGGCCCTTGCAAAATTCCAACCCGCGTCCACCCGGAAGCCCTCTTAACGCGATGCAGCTCTGAGTTAAGTAGCCAACCGGTGAATCAGGAGCTCAAATAACTGCTACAAACCCGATCTCTTGTTTATCTATTGCCTGTATCTGCTCTTTTCATACACTTGTATCGCAGACAATTATATTATGAAGAAACATATCATATGAATTTGCTAATTGGCCTGGACAGCATAAATAGATAAACAACTAAAGAAATTTACTGCTATAAGATTATATCAATAGATACTAAATAGCATTTACCAAGCTTACTTTAATGCAGCACAAGGCCTGATGGGCAGAAAATAAAAGCGGAAACATTGTCAAGTCGATCTTTCAAATGAATAGGTCCTTCTTGCCTTGAAAATCAGCATTTGCGATCCTGGCTTTTTACCTGTGTTTGGGCGGTAACTACTGACATCGTTGGGAAATACACAATCATCTCAACTATGATATATTTACTAAGCTTAGTCAAAGTCTATTCATAACCATACGGGGATAATGAGGGGTTGGCGAGTATGATAAATACAGGGTGGTACAAAAGAAATGAGGGAATTTTAACTTTTCTCTATTTCAATATCGTTTGTTTTTCCTTTTCCCCGAGATATATAGGAACACTCGGAAATCCATCATGGAAAAAGTGATCGACTAAGAAAGGAACTAAAGTGACAGAATTCTAGTTTGAATACCTTTAAGGTTACCCTAAGAAGTATTTTTCCGGTTATTTGAACGTGTAGAGACCGTCCTCTGAGTCCATTATTCGTTGTTTGTTTGTGTGTTTCCGAAAAATCAAATCCGATTGTGACCACCCACAAAATGCTGAAAATCGTATTCGTACTGTACAGAGAAGGGAATATCATTCGAAATTTTACACAGAATGGTATTGAAAGTGCAAGAAACTGAAAATGATGGGCATTTGAAAAAAAACAATTTTCCCCGTACATAGGTAAATTAAATTCCCCTTATTTATATAAGTAATTTGTTAAAAAAGTTTTTTTGAAAATCAATAAAGCTAAAAAGATTGTTTGAAACTCCTTTGCAACTTATGCATCATCCTGTATTTAATTCAGTTGACTGAAATTGAAATTATCTCACAATTGGTGTAACCTTTCGCTGGATTTAATATTTCCTTATATTCTTGAACTAATGCAAGTTGTTTTTCATAATCTAATGTCCATGTGTCGCCTATGAAAATAGAATGCAGCAACAGAAAGACATAGGGTTGTACAAGAGACTTCTGTCGCTGGGAATTCGAAGACGAAGGGAGAAGGAATCATCTAATCAAGAGAGCAATGCCTTGAAGTTTCGAGAAAAAAGGCTCATGTTGCAAGCCATGCTCACGTAATGGCTGCTCACCCCAAATGATCTCTGTCAAACTGTCACACCAAAAAGGAACTTCCAATTATATTTTCATCTTCTCGTGCCGACGGGCAGGATTCGCCGTAACGGTTGCTTGGAAACTGCATAGTCGATAATTCCACGCATGCGTGTTTGATTATCGACATTTGCATTATTAATGGCTGACGTTCCAGTCGAAAGAAAGGAAGAAAGAAAGATTATAGACCGGATGAAGCTGTAAAGTGAAGGAGAAAAGCAAAGGAGAAATAATGATTAATCTCATAATCACTTTAGTAGAAAGAAAGGCAAAAAGGAAAAGAAAGGAAGAAAGAAAAAAAAGAGAGGAAGAAAGAAAAAAAGAAAGAAAAAAAAGAATGGAAGAAAGAAAAATAAAAGAAAGGACAGAGAAAAAGAGGTAACATTCCAGGATAAATTATGAATCACCACCATCATATATGCTATGGTGGGATGATCAATTAAAAAGTTCGAAAAAAGATGATCAACGAATGTTACTTTTTTTGTAAGAATTTTCAAAATAGATCGGGCACAAAGTGATGACCAATTTGGGAAGAACTTAAATTGCATATTGAACCTCCCACTAAAAGCCTATTTTAGGGTGGTGATCTCCAAAAGGCAAAGCAACCATTTTCCCTACTGAGAGGAGTGTTTGTGCAAAATGTCAAGTTTCTACTATAAACAGTAAGGCTGGACGAATTCGTTAGGTATATATATATATATATATATATATATATATATATATATATATATATATATATATATATATATATATATATATATATATATATATATCAGAGCACGGATATAACCAAAACCCAATCAGAGTGATTAAACCGGTCTGTTGTTGGTAGCAGCGATTAATGACGAATATATACGACTGAAACCGCCTGATAGGGGGTTGCCAGATAGTATGCACAAACGAAAATCAAGGATTCGGTTTAGCATTATAGCTACATTTTGAAAACCTTTGAATTTTTCTCAGAACTTCTTACTTTTAGAATTCTCCCAGGTCTATTAAGTATGCATGCCAAATTTGGTTGCACTGTGCCCAAGGGAGGCACAGTGACAAATAGAACCAGTTGTTTTATATCATATATCCAGTTTTTTTTTAATTTGCTCCTTCTTTACACGTCAATGTAAGCATATTGTACACCTTCCTTACTATCGAATATAATTGTATAATCGATCCAGAAGAAATGAAGGACGGAAGGAGGGAAGGAAAGAAGAAACTAAGAAAGAACTAGAAACAAAGCGATGCTGTAAAGATATTATTTGACATTAAAATGATACTTCTGAAAGTCTTGGACAGTTTCTTAACTGAATTATATTTTTAGTTAAAAAAAGATGTGTCGTCCTATGTACTGAGATATTATTACACCATCAATTATACACTTATAAATATCCTCATTTCTAGGCTTTGGCTGCTTCGTTCAGTAGCCTTCTTCCATTGTATATTGCAGGCAACCTGTAAATCTGTGAAAATTCTTATTTTCATTTTTATTAATTCCTGTCACAACTCCGATTAGAGTAATACACAGATCTGAGGGATAACGATTTAAGCAGCCATCAAAATTGCTAAAAAGCGGATTAATTTTAGACAATTCTTAGATTTTAGTAGATATGATATACAACTGGTAGAGACTGAAAACAAAACACGTTGTTTCCAAAATAACAACAATGAGTATACTAATCTAAATTATTAATCGAATGAAAAAAATGAAGTTTTCTACAATTTACCGAAGGTTGGGTGTTCTGAGGAAAAAAACTTTCGTAAACTGAAGAATCAGTCATTATTATATGAGAAAAAATTGAGCGTTCCAAGACTCAAAAATGGTGATGATGTTATTTGATTCTAAGTTGTAGGGGCTTGGGGATGGGAGATGCAGGTGACTTATATATATATATATATATATATATATATATATATATATATATATATATATATATATATATATATATATATATATCATATAACAGCTCGAAGCAAAACAAGCGATTAACATTTTTTCGCCTCTAACCTTTTTCTCGTTTTAGCTCAAAAGAGGCCTGGAATGAAATTTCAAAAAACGAGCGATACCTGTAACTCACATCTGCACCTAAATGATATTAAGAATATTAGAGAGAGCATTTAACGAAAAGCAGTTACTGAAACAAAAGATGGGGATATTTGTCCTAATTGTTTAAATAGTTGGAATGTTCATATAGATATTTATTAAATTTAGCCAAAATTGACACAAGGCTACAATAAAGGGGCACATGTGGAGATCAAACTCTACAGTGGCAATTGATGTGATAAGACAGGCTTTCTTAACATTGCTCTACTCGGAGCCCCTACAAGAACAAGTTCATAACCTTAGAAGGAGAATAAATGTGATTCAGTTCGGTTGATCAAGAAATCTACAACAATTATCAAACGAGAATTCTCCGATATAAGGGTTTGATGGACGGACTTTTTTTTATACTTTAATGGTAGAATGATGTAGAAAGATTACAACTTCGACTTTTGACGACAAAGTTATGACTTCTCTATTTATTCTTGTTCTAGAGAGAATGAGACGTCGACTTGAGGTTGAGGTTTCCTTACATCCAATCATCTGACCGCTTCCAACCGTTCTGTAGGACAGCAGGACCAGAATGAAATCTTCTTCTTCGATTCCAACCACTTCTGCTGACCGCTATGAATGGCTGGTTTCTTCCGGTACGTTTTCATGGTTGAAACCACGCAGTCCTGACGCATACGTAGATCATGTGACCTGTTTACGTACACTACCTTCATTTGACCACATATTACATTGATGTGTATCACTATAACGTTCTATGATTAAGCTTCGCTGTCAAATATTTTACAATCCAGTTGACTGGACAGCGTTGAGATGATTCGTTGAGACAAGAGTTGGGTATCTCGAGAATCGACGACACCAAGTCCTAAAATCTTTGAAGACTAAGGCTTCTCGTATATTTGATGGATCACTTTGCTTTTCGTCTACTCATATTGTATTTATTAGTCTGTGACAATCAATACAGTCATGTCTGTTCAGCATCCTGGCCAACTCAGAAAGATAGGACTATCCAGTGAAGTAGACACTCATGTTTTGAGAAATAGATCAGGCAGTTAGCGTGAATCTAATGGGATGAAATGGCCGCTTCGTCCGTATGAAGAAGATGACAGTGAAAAAAGGCGTTGGGAAGAAGAAATGGAAACAACCAAGAAAAGAAAAAGATGACGGAGAAGATAGAAAGAAATGAGTTGCAAAATTAAAGAAACAAGAAAAAGACGGACTCTGTTCAAAAACTGCGACGTTATAAATACAATTTTTGTCAACTTTTGTTTCTGTAATGAAATCTATTTCTTTCCAGGTAAGTTTTTGAGTCAATCCACGTTAAAACAACTGAAATTTAGAAAAAATAATGATTGCATCCAAAATAGAACGAAAATATCGTCCAAAAAGCTGTATAATCCATCGGTTAATGAATTGGTTATAGATATACATAGTCTGCTTCCTTACTGTCGCTCTTTCTTTCTTCCTCTCTTTCTTGTACTTCTTTTTTTATCACGAGAATTGACCTTAAGAGGGGATGATATAAAGTAGAGTGACGTAAAAAAGAAATATCCCTCTTCCTTTGCCCACTCTCTTTATCATATCTCTCTTTACCAACGCTTTGAAGCAATTTTTTAAAAAATGCTCTCTCTCTCTCTCTCTCTCTCTCTCTCTCTCTCTCTCTCTCTCTCTCCGTAAGGGTCACTCAATTCCTCAGAAACGCTGTTAACAAATTTAAAAATTGGTCTTGAAATTGAAATTGTCTCCGTTCATAGAACTGCTGTCTTTCGTCACAGCTAGAAATACGAGAAAATTATACTGAAAGCAGAAAAACAAGAACAAGGAAATACTCAAGAAGAAGTAAGCCTTTTTATCAGCCCCGGAACTATGAGGAGGATGCGGAAAAGGGAGATGATCTAAATGAAGGGAAGATTCGTTGAAAGATAATGATTGAAACATTTGTTCATTTTTTTCTCACAATAGAAAAGCAGCTTTCCTTTTCTTTGATAATGGCTTGCCTGAATAGCAAAGCATCAGAATCTTCCTCACGCCGCGAATACTCGTCGTTTCATAGAAACGAATCCGTCTTATCATCTGCATTTCTCGTGGCATTTGGAGTCATGAAATGTTTCATTTTCCGGCTCTTGCTAATAGGAATTGTAACCGTATTTAATTGGAGGAAAGCTGTAATGTAGTTGAGCGTGCGAGAATCGATGATATAACGAGAAAATCACTTCACCTAAAAGCTAAAATATGTATATTATCGAATTCAAAAATGCATACCAATGTATGTGTGCAAGAAAGTATATTTTCTTGTATAAACAAAAACAGATTCTGATCAAAAACTGCGAGGTTGGTTACACATTTTTTTTTTACATTTCTTTTCTGACATTATCGGCAGAATTATAGAATTTCGTTAAAATTTCGATATTTCGTCAACAATACAAGTGCATTTCTATAGAGAAATCTTTTGCAATGCACTTTATGTTCAAAGAGCCCTATTCTGTCAGTAATCTGTTCCTCAATTCCTGACCACTGATAATCCCTTTCTTCCTGATTTACAATACATTTCTATAGTAAAATGATTAGCAGTTCATTTACTTTATGATATTCCCCACACTTTTAAGCCTCAAGAGGACAAAACGTGTTTTCCTTCACCTTTTGTCCCCAATTTTCAATGATCGGAATATAAGGTCAGGTTGGAAACCCAACTTGGAAAAAAACGGTGATCATAAACTGAATCCAGGTGAAACACCAACTTGCGAAAAAGTGTTATCTGAATAAGTTCTTTTATAACGTTCAATATAGACATCATGAAAAAAAGCTTAGAAATATAGATATTATAAATCTCTCTCTCTCTCTCTCTCTCTCTCTCTCTCTCTCTCTCTCTCTCTCTCTCTCTCTCTCTCTCTCTCTCTCTGCTTTTCTCTATCTTTCACTATGGTTGCTTTCAAATTTGGTCAGAAAGAGAGGAAATTTGACTCTTATAGACCTTGCAACGTTGGTCGCAGGTAAAAAAAAAGAGGTTTATGTTATACTAATCAGGACAATCACCAACAACGATTGCTCATGTATCTGTATACTTATGTGTTAGGGAAAACTGAAGATTAACAAAACGATGCAAAAAAATTGAAAATGTGCTAGTAAACAGAAATGTCCACATATGTATGCAAACTCATAAGCCATCATAGGGTGTATGCTGTATAGCAATGACTAACATGCAAATCCTACATTCTGTGGGACTTAGATATTCAAAGTATCATCCAATCTAAATCAGAAGACTAGAAAGAAAGATCCGTCAAATAGTGGATGTGAAGATTTCGATATATCACTGAGTGAAAAGCTGTAAACATATCTTGGCCTTACTAGAGAACTGAAAAAATTAGGTACCTCGAAGATGAATATTACGCCCATTGATATCAGCATGCTTAGAAGAGTCCCGCAGAGCCTTGCAAAAAGAGTTTAGCAGAATTAATTTGTTAGTCCAGTGGTTCTCAACGTGAGCACTGATGCTCTCTTTGGGGTTGTTAGAGGACTTTGAGATGGCTAAGGAAGTCAAGGTGGTGTTGAGCTTCTAGATGGAGCGTTATGGACATTCCACAGGCATCTATGATTCTGATTTGGTTTGTTGTTTAGTAGTGTCTGCTTAAGAATCAATTGATATACTCACAATAACATTTTCCTTAATAAAACTTTTGAACTCTCTCTCTCTCTCTCTCTCTCTCTCTCTCTCTCTCTCTCTCTCTCTCTCTCTCTCTCTCTCTCTCTCTCTCTCTCTCTCTCTCTCTCTCTCTCTCATGGTAAGCTACCACATTGTTGAGTAATCATTTTTGAGAACAGAGTATGTACACATGTACCTAGGTTTGGGGGGCGTTGGGCTGAAAAAGGTTGAGAAACACTGTATAAGTCAATTTGATGGCTCGATTCTATAAATGGGATGTTTTATAAACAACAGATGATGAAAAGAGTATACTTTACAACATCTGGGATTGGAAAAGGTCGTAAAGCAAGTGACATTAACCATCACAAAAATGAGCTCCTTCCAGAGGAGCGTTTGATTCGAACAAGTACTGTTCCCACTTACATCAATTGAAGATAGCAATCGACGGAAATCACCCTTAACTAGTTAACAGAGAGGACGCAATATTCCACCTGGGTGATGCGATGCGGCAAGTTTCTTTGGTGACGAGGGAAAATGCACCTTTGCTTTACTATTCCTGCCTTTGAAAAATCCTATCAATTGAATCTCAATTTCTAAGTGCCTATTAGAACAGTTATTTGCCGGGAAAGATAAAAACATTTCTGTGATGATGGAACTATGAAGTTGCCTGAAAAATGACGGACAATAATAGAACGAAAAAGTAAATATTTCTTTTAACGTAGTCAGTATCAAAAATAAAAATGGAAATGTCTTCTCTTTTCATTTAATAAACCTAACGAACTTTTTATAGTAGCCAATAAATAGACTCTTATAAAATGATCACAAAGTTCAATCGATTGAATATGTAAGCCGAGAAGAATCTTTTGGGTATAAAGTTTGCATTAAACACCATAAAATTTATTAGATTAGTTACATCTTGAGGTTATTAAGTTGTTTTAATGGCAATGACGTGAATACACTTTTCTCGTACGCGTCCGATAATATGTTGGCTATCTAATAACAAATTAGATACAAACTGAAATCAATATTCCCCTTTATGGACTCCAGTCAATAACAGCAGACCATCAAGTCGGATACATTTTGTGAATTAAAATAAAAGTAAGAATAGCTCTTTCTCCGATTTCGAGAAATATGCATATTCCAACGCTAAGGGAATGAGCAGCAAGCTGGTTCGCTTTTTGAAAACGGTCACATTTCCCCTGGCAATTAAAAAGATGTCAACATTCGTGGAGGGAATGGTTGAAATTGTTGAAAGATGGCGATGTGGGCTGTTCCGGTGTTTTCCACAACGAAGCCATTAGTAAAGAGAACGAACAATATATAAAAGCTTTCCAATTTCCGCCCGTTCTTTTCTCGCCGACAAGCGCCATCACCACAGCAAGACAGCGAATCATTTGATCGAACAATTCATCTGCTAATCACATGAAAGCGATATAAAATAGTTGAGTGTCCTCAGAGGAATTGGCCAGCAACGCCAGGGACAATCGGCTTCGTACACTTGGGTCGTCTGCTAACGATGAATACAATTGTTGGTTTTATCGGATGATAGATTATTATGCGTTACACTTATTCAGCTCGACTAGCCAGAAGTCTGTAGGCGCCATAACAGCGTCAACTACATCCGTTCAATCTGATATTTATTTGTCTTAAGTATCAACCAAAACCTATTTCCTTTTCAACTTTCCAGTAATTATTTGTTGCAATATCGGGGCTAGAAGAATTGCTTATCTCAATGTCCCTTTCCTTTATCACCAGTTATTTTGAACTTGTCAACCAATGGGGTATTACGAGAAGTGAATAGAATACACTGGAAATCCGCTGCCACAATTACGTATGGAACTTTTAAGGAGTCATTATAGTTATACTATCCGTATATATTTATCGTTTTTTTTAATTTTTAGAGTACTGCCAAGACAAAACCGTACAAAACAATAATTTTGCGAAAAAGCAACTTTTCGAAATAGAACAGAAGGGTTTAGCCATCAGATAATCTTGATGTGTGAAGAAATGCAAATGATTATTTCAAAGAAAAAATGGACGTCCTCTGATATTCTACGGACAGGTCTTTGTAGTTGTTTAACCATCATAGCCACCAAAGATGGTGAAGTGTTCTATCCTTTTCATATGTGCGTGTGCTTGTATGTTCCAGAGCTCTTGACAATACCGTTTTGTCTACAGACTTGAAAATTGGCATCAGTACTCCACTAAACCCTTTCTAAGGATCATCTTTTTTTCAGTTTTTGGAAAGAAGTTTTTTTTCTCATTTTGTGGGACTTATTTTGACAGGTTTATGAACAACATTTACATTCTGGAGGATCTAGATGTTTCTAGATACTTTTACTCTATTTCAGATGTTTTCAAATGGAAAACGTCAGTGATGTCATGGATAGAATTTATTCTGACCATATCTATTTCCAAATGGATTTTTTTCACATTACTTTTCAACGCTATTTAGTTATTGACAGTGATGGCAGGTTCAATAACAAAATTGAACAATGTAAAAGAAAATATATAAAAATTTATTTTCACTCATTTGTCTACTATAGTCTATGAGAATAAGAGTTTTTACTTATCTGCTTAAAGGGGGGAAAGATCCCGTATCCTTCGGTCACGCACTCAATAGTGCAATTCTCCAATTGCCCGACCTTTCACAACTACTGACCGGACTCTCACTATCGATTCATGTCGTTTCACTTTTGGCGATGCAGCACCCCAAAGAGGTTCCTCCATTTGCCTTGGAAGGAGTGGTGGCATTTCCATAGAGACAAATCAAGAAGTGGTGACTGTTTTATTACCAGATCTAAAAACAGGGATAATTTGTTGTTAAGCCAAGATTTGAATCGATAAATGGCGTTTTCAGGGAATTAGCACTACGCCACTGCTTAGCGTATTGATGTGTTGATTGATTGAATAATTTACAATTTTGCCTGGGAAATATCACTCGAAAACTCCAGAGTTCATTAGTTCCCAACCACCACATATATATATATATATATATATATATATATATATATATATATATATATATATATATATATATATATATATATATATAATTCCAAAATAAGGGGAATTGTTCCTGGTAGGAAGAATGTGTAAATTGTGAAGATTCTTATTTAGACCAGTAATTTATTTTCTAAACTGAGACACACTGCTGTATATCGTAAGGTAAAAAGTCGTATTAATTTTTGCACTTACCTAATACAAATGACGTGAAGAAAAAGATTCAAATTTTATAAAAAATGCATTCGTTTTCTGGATAAGCCATTAGTTTCTTTCCGATTCCTTCTGTTTATCAATTCGTCTTTAGTGCTAGAGAATCTTAGTTCAATTCGTAATGAAAACGAATGTGATAAATTATAAGCATTCCTTTTTCTACATACTTTTTGTTCGCATTAACTACTGATCTTGGCGTAATGTCATTCAAACTAATCCAATCTATTGTCTGATAACGTCCGTCTCTCGATTTCACTCTTTGTTTCTGAAATGTTTTGTGAAATGCTGCAGCCATAATAACTTTGAACTTAATTCGAGACGATCGATGTCCTCAGAGAAAAAAAGGGGTTTTCAAATCCGACAACGTATTACTTAGATAAATCAAATATAGTCATAAATATAAGCCAAAAATCGTACATAAGTACATATGTATCTATTGTGCCTGTAGGTCTTGTAGTTTTTAAAGCCAGTTGGAAATTAATGATTTTATAGAACTGTTAATCAAAATCGATATTTCTTTGTATATTTCTATTTATTATCAGTTTGAGAAGATATCAATCTTAATCTAATCAAATTGAATAGAGTAGGCGGGAATTAAATATTTAGAAAACAAAATAGAAATAAATCCCTACCTCGTATAAATGAATCACCGTACCAGAACTAATTATGTGAAAAAAAGTCATTTCAGAAAATAGATATTTCATCTAAAATTATCTTTAAAAAAAAATACCAGCACAAGATTTGAACACTGTTGGTCCAAATGGACCAGAGAGACCAAAAAACAAACACATTTTTTCTAAGTGCTTTTAGGTGTGGCTAGTTGTGTACTCATACAAATCTTGAAATGTGACCAGGAACGCCCGGAGACATACATGTTCTCAGACACTAACATTTGGCTGATTGGTCGGGTGAGTCATTCATGGGACTACAGTAATATGTAAATGCTTCTTTTCGAGTTTCTCAACCGATTCGGACGTTCTTTGGATATTTCTTTCGATTCAAAAATGCAACATTCATCTTAATCTAATACATCTAAAACAAGCTAGACTTAATTCTTAATTATCTATATAAAGAAGCATAAAACAAACCTGGAAGCAAGTCTAGCTAGTCCCTCGATAGAAACCGTCATACGAACAATTTTTTCGGCAGCATACTGTGTTGGGGGTGATCAAAAAATAAGAAAAAGTGTTCAATCAATAAGTTACTTTTTTAGTCTTTTGTTGGGCAGCGATCACTAAAAATGTCTGATTTTTTTAAAAAGTGGCGCTAAGTAAGGGATCAATTTAGCAAAACCCTACATTGAAAACTGACCCCTCCCTTTAAAAGAAAATTGGGGGGAAGGATTTGGAAAGAAAAACAAAAAAAAACGTTGTTTTTTTTTCAGACATTATAAAGAGTAAATGTTCGTAATTCCAGCCCTCTATCTCCTTTGATGCATCCTTACGCGTATTGCATACATAGCCAGCCTGTCAGACCAACTTGGAAACTGGAAGAAACCTATGTTGACAGTCTTGGTGACAGTTTTAGTCAACAGTTTCTAATATATTTGTGCCCTTTCAATTCTGGATCCTAGCCCTGGTTGAGCAACAGAATAGGCCAGAAAACAGGCATTTTTCTCTAATATTTGGGTAAATAGAACGCTATATCTATCCACATAAGAGTCATACATGCAAATGAATGTTCAATTGTACAATTAGTTGTATGGTTATCCTGTCTGATTTGTGTTATAAACTGAAACTTAAAATGGACTGGTCCATGTGAACTACATTAACATAGCCGAAAAAACAATTATAGAGTTGTAATAATATGAGATTGACCATTGTGACATAATGAATAATACGTCCCATAATCGCAGGACGTTTGAAAGTGAAAGGAAAAAGAACAAAGAGTGTGTATGTGAGTGAAAAAAATATTTTAGACCTAAAAAGCTTGAAATATTTGAGACTTGAAAAAATTACGATACCTGAATTATGAGAAACATGATGAAATAGCTTTAGGCTCCTTTATGCCGATCCGTGCATCCGTGTTATACGACGGAAATGCACTAGTTTTAATATGATTTATACAATGTAAATTATATCATTTGTTTTCTTGTGATTTTGAATTATATTATTTTTTTTTAAATGGGGGGAATCGGAAGAAAATGCACATCCAATTTACGCAAAAGTAAACATTGAATGTTGTCAAACTTAGAATGATTCAATTCGATTTCGAACCATGGTTCAGTTTTTACACGTTCAGTTTTACGAGTCTGTTTATGAATCGCTTAGCCACAGTTCAGGGATGCGATTGGCTCGGACCATGGAATGGGAGATCCGAGAACAAACTCGTTCAAACAAGTTCATTTTGCACTATTGCCTAGGAAAGGTATGAATTTGTCTGTTCTCCCCAACACTATAAGTAAAATAGTTGAACAGTATGGGCTGTCTAGCCCTGAGAAGGACAAATCTGATTCCAACCTCTTCAAGGCCGGTTGACGTCTGATTTGACGTCCTCCTGGCAGTTCCTGTAGCCAAGCTGAAACTAGACCCATTGCTCACGGCTCCCTCTGAATTACACCAGCAAGGCCGAAAGGAGCTGGCTGACGACTGGTTACCCCTGAATCCCCATATGCTCCACTCTAGCATATGTCCTGGAAAGGACGTTCCATTATCTGAAGAGACAGAGGACCAAAAAAGTTACGGTTTATGCTGCGATTTGGAGCCAAAAATAGCCACATATCTACAAACCAATGACGGTGGATTCAAAACCCGTTCCTAACGCTCACTAACCTTTGCACTCTATCTACTAACCCTGTGTCCTAACCCTAAACCTAGGTTATTGTCTCGATCAGATAAAAATGTCAACCGTCAACATGGGTTTCTTCAGTTTTCAAGTTGGTCTGGCTGACTGTGTGTATGTATGTGAGTATGTATTTGTGTGTACCGCACAAATGGAGCTAGAGGGCTTGAAATTTCAACAACTACAACGTAAAGTGTCCACCAAAAGTTCAACATTTTTGTAACACCTCCCCACACACACTCTCGAATAGGATTTTAGTGGGGGCTTCAGTTTGCATTGTAAATGGATAACTCAGTTATGTAAGACTTATTTTAGTGATCACTGCCTAACAAAAGGCGGTGGAAGTGACTTATTCATTGACCAGCCCTTATTGTAATGTTTTAATTGTTCACCCCGAACACGGCATGCTGCTAAAAGATGTTGGTCACGTGACAGATTTTGCTGAGTGACTAACCGGGCCTGTTGATTTATTTATTTCATTTCCATCTATTTGGGAAACCAAATACGACGGACTGTAATAGCTACACTTATTTAGCGTGATGGGGACTTACGAAAAAGAACCAGCTTTTGTTTAAACAATCGAAATAGAAGACCTCCTTCGACATTGAACAGTATAAATAGAAGAAAACTACGAAAGAAGTGTAAATACTGGTCTCTCTACTGCATCGTTTGCAAAGGAAGAACAGGCGACAGAGGACCTAAGTTTAATCAATATTCTCCTGTAGTCGCCTTTTATAGCTGAAGCACATATTAAGCAGGCAGGTATTGTATGACGTTCAGTGCTGGTTACATTACAGGACGGATCAGCTGACTCAGGCGGCTTCTTAGAGACAACGTCTTCAGGTGGCCGAGGCAGTGTGGCTTATAAGTACTAGCGCAGTGCCACTAGGATAGAAAGTTGTAGAACTGGTTTTTAGGGATTTTTTCAAAATTTGATTTATCATCTGAATAATTGAAATTTATCACATTTGAAGACATGTTACAGCAATGACGCTAAGGGAGGCAGAGCATCGTTGTGTCTTCGTTCAATACCCGATGTGAAGCTGGTGTTATAGAGAAATGCTTATTTTTAAAAGATTTCTCGAGAACCACTGATCCAAACAAATTCAAACTCAAAACTGCACTGCCTTGTGCACTGACTAATATATCTGGCGAATTTGAACTTCGTACTCCAATCGCCTATTCTTGATTGGCTGTAAATAATTTCTGAACATTTCAGTAATTTCATGATATCCCTAGATTAACAATTCGTGTAATGTTGGAATGGTCATTAACCGTAAACTTATACCAAACTAAGTTAAATTTCGTAAATATCGAGTACATTCTGCAACTGCCTTTACAGACATAGATGCTGCTCAGTTTGACACAATATATATATATATATATATATATATATATATATATATATATAGAGAGAGAGAGAGAGAGAGAGAGAGAGAGAGAGAGAGAGAGAGAAAGGACCACCATAGCCATTTCGGGAATCTGCTGGAAGGAAGAAATTTATGTCAAACTTTCGACCCATCTTAAAGGGGGAAGTTGGTTGGCCGCGCACATGTCGCCATTCATCTTAAAACACATACATACTAACAACGATTATATACGTGTATATATGTGAAACACAGATACACACACGCACGGGCACACACATACATACATACATGCATACATGCATATATATATATATATATATATATATATATATATATATATATGCTTAAATAATGAGTTGCTGCCTCGTGATACTCTTATATATGTGTATATATATATATATATATATATATATATATATAAACCTGCTATTATCGTAAATCTATAATGGAACATGTAGACGTAGACGTGCACAAGAAATTGGATCCATAAGAAAAGCTCTAGCACTCGGAGGAAGGATTGTATTCCATAAAATGAAATAAAACATTTTTATTTCAAAGAAAAATATTACTCGACGAAGGAAAAAAAAATACAATAATCTGTTTCATTTTTTTTTTTTTTTTTTCTCGAGAAGCCAACAGTGAGTTAAGCACACAAAGTCGACTTGTGCGACTACTTCGAAACTCCAGGGGTTCTTATCAAACATAAAGCTTTTTTTTACGTTCATGTCATCCTAACCTAGATAAAGCGACCATGAAGTATGAGCTTCGATTTATGTAAAAAAAAAAGATTCATGGGCATTTTTTAATAACGACATATCAAAGAAATACACGATTGACTCAGTAAAAGGCTTTTATTCTATCAGAAATACGCCAACAATTGATGTATTGTCAGGCTCCCGTACAAAGTCGGGAATAGACTTTGTTTTCGTATAGTAACAAATCATCACCAAAATTAGTGTTGTAAACTGGTACATAAAATTCACACTTCCTTACTGATACCAAACTCAGAGATAATAAACTATACTTAGGCCACCCGAACCATCAGTTAAAGTGAATATTGCATCTTTATCTTAGAACAGTTGAAAACTGTAGTTGATTTCATTTTTCTACCCTATCACGGACGAGAACAACAAGAACAATCCTCACTAAAATTGGGAATGTAAACCGATATGTAAAACCCACTTTCCATTTAAACTCACGACCAACTGATAGCCAGGAGGCTGTCTAACTGATTGAGCTAAAATGACAAGTCTTGGATATTACTGTAAATATATCATACGTATACGCTCTAGCTTATTTCATTCTAAAATAAAGTGGGTAACCTAAACGTCTGGTTTCATTGTATCCCATCTTGTTCCTTTCTCTTGTTAAACTTCAGTACTAAGTGTGAAGTCGGCTTTGTTTTCCTAACGTAACAACAAGAACAATCCTCACCAAAATGAGAGGTGTGAATTGCTCTCTACACATCCCCTAACTGTAACTCACGACTTGCCAGGTGTCTGTCCCACCGATTGAGCTAAATTGAACCGAGTCAAAAATCAACGATAATTAATCAATTGGGTATTCACTGGCTTATTTCATTCCAATATATCCTTTTTTTAAGAAAAAATATATATTTCTTTCTTTCTTTCTTTCTTTCTTTCTTTCTTTCTTTCTATCTCTCTCTCCCTCTTTCTCTCTCTTTCCTTCTCATCCCATCTCTTTCTTTCTTTCTCTCTCACATCATCTCTCTTTTTCTCTTTCTCCATCACTCTTCCTCTCCCTTTCTCTATTTGTTTGTTTTTTCACGTTTTACGCGTATTTCAGGAAAACCGACGTAATGTTTCGTTCTGTCGTTGAGAATTGATTATTCCGTATTTTAAAAAACTGAAGCTAGAGAAAAACGTTCACGAATTTCCTTGTCTTTCTGTGAAATGTCCCATATTAATAAAAGGTTACTAACATTTGTGTGTACGTGGTTTTATGTACGTGTTCTTACATAGAGCTGATATCAGTATGTAATGAGTAGCATATATCTGTGTTCACACATACACATGTATATACTTATAAATATATATTTATTCAAGTATCATTTTTATAAATATACATGCATTCATACAAATAATACTTGAATAAACACAAATAAACAAATTTTTATATGCACATATATATATATATATATGATGCAAAAATAAATGAGTTTATAAGCAGAATTTCGAGTAAATGTCTTTACATATATATATATATATATATATATATATATATATATATATATATATATATATATATATATGCAGAAATGTGTGTGCATATCAATAATTTTGAACTTATAGTTATATATATATATATAGCATTTAAATAGTTATATATATACATACATATATATATATACATATATTTATATAATTATACAGTCAAGTATGTATATATATATATATATATATATATATATATATATAAATATATATATATATATATATGAATATATATACTAATAGTTGTTATATATAGTTATATGTATATATTCATTTTTATATTTATAATCATGAGAGAATTTATATTAGTTTTCCCTACTTTCCTTCTGGCCATACATACATACATACATACATACATACATTCATATTATTGTTTTTGCAAGGATTTTTGCCATTTTTTTCCTTATGATCTTTTTTTCATTTTATACAAGAGTTATTGACAAAATGATAAACTGTATTTCTTTCTAAGTTCGGTAGCCTACCATTAATAAATAAATAAATACATAAGTAACAGAATATCCTGTTGACCAAATTTTTTATATTACTAGAGAAACAATCAATAGATTAATTGAACTTACTGTTGCTTCTTTCCTCTCTTAGTCCCCACCCACCAGAAGGAGGTGCGAGGTAGCCCAGTAGATAATGGGACTGAATAATGGATTTGGCAAAATCGAGTTCAATTTCTGGCTTGGACAGATTGAGTTCCCTTCAAACTTTTACCAAGATTTCCAACATAGATGTGGTTTTCTAATTTTTTGAATTCGGAGGTCACTCACAAATTTGAAAACCTGGTCACGCCAGACTTTTAAATATGAAAGAATTTTTTTTAATCTGAATATTGTCAATACTTGACGGCAGCCCCTCCCATTCCCCCCCCAAAACCCTTTTGGAAAGGCACAGATATATCTTTTCTCTCAACTATGGGCAAAATGGCACAGGTTGAAGTCAGTTACGTCAACTCGGATGCTAATCACCTCTCAGTCTGATCCCTATATCGAAAATAGACCGAGTAAGTAGTAATGTCATATGTGGAGCCTCACCTGGGATGGCTGAAGTCGTAACCAGCGTAAATGCTCTACTTCTTCTTTCACGAAAGAATTTCTAGAAATATTCCCAACATCGGTGTATTCACTTGATTCTAATCAACACTTCGCTATTTTAATACAATATGATAAGAACACGAGCGATATATCGTATGAATTTTATTGTATGATGGCATACTAAGAAAAATATTCCATTTTCACGGCACAGCAACTGTTCCAATAATTAATCAAAGAAGCCAATTCATACAATAATGTTACACAGTTATAGTTTGTTCATGTTCCAGCATTAGAAAATAAAAATCTGTTTAAAACATTAGGATTTGTTTACGTCGAGATGTAGAAAGTAGCTTTCGATCTAGCCATTATTTTCTCCGTTTCCGATTCTCGTGATAAATCCAGTTTTCATTGCCAGTGACTGTCAATGAAAACTAGATTTATTACAATCTTCTAAAAGGGGAAGCCTCTCTAAAAGACCGGCATTTACATACTGGCTTTAATGAGGGAACTGAAATCCGTTTTTCATGAATATTCACAATAAGTATTTTCTTTTAAATATATCGCGACTTTTTTAATAGGATCCAGCGTGTATAGTTTTTAAGATGGCGTCCAAGATGACTGCAAAATACTTTAAATGCCCATTACTCATTCATTATTCTCTCTAAACATGTTTTTTGTGGGTTTCCGAAGTACTAAGTGTGCTTGAGAACATACCAAAGTTCTACGACGGTCTGACCACTAGAAAGGTATACTTTTCAGGATGTGAAATTAGTTGGCTTTATAGAAATAAAACATCGTATCCCTCGACGAATAATTAAAAAAAAATTTTCAGTGCCTTTTTTGTAATATCAAACTAAAATCTACCACAGTCTGGCCACTGGAAAGGTATTATTTTCAAGATGGTGACATATTTTCAAGCACTTATATTGAGGATTCATAAAACCTTACTTCATCCTCATAATAAAAAGTTCCCACGCGACTCGAGTAGTACTACGTTGCAGTCTGCTTTACTTTTTGCCTAGGTGCTAACTCCGATTTCTGCCACCACTGTGAAATACGTCAATATTTCAACCCTGACGCAGACCATTTATCATATCGGTATTAAACAAGTTAAGCTCAATCTGGGATAAGTCCTCAAGTGCTTTGTCCAGATACGACTTTTTTTCTTTATCAAGCAAAAAAAAAAAAAAGACAAACATCCATATGAAATTCATTTTCCTACCTAGTGAATGTTTTATAAATCTTGTAAACGACATTATTTTAGCTCTGTTGTTGCTCTTTTAATCATTTTCTGTCTTTGTTTTGACCGTATCATTTTTTTAGTGTTTTCAATTTTACAATCTTAACATCAATAAGCTATTTTTGCACTTTTTCAACTGTTCTCAATTTTGTGTCATTAATAACTCCCTCTTACTAACCCTATGATGCAAAAAGATGCCCAGAAAGCCTTGCTTAGAGTGATCAAGAGTAAACAAAGAGAAAAATAAGCTTAGCTTCGGTCAAACACCTTTCCTTGATGAAAACCTAAGGTAAAAAAACAGATTTCATTTCTTTACACAATATCATCCCCGTATTGTGTACTCCATTTTAACTCCTTTATTAGTTGTTCCTGTAAGACGGATTTGCAAGCTTTAGCGAAACAAGTCGTCCTGAGATGGGCTTCAAAAGTGGGAGTGAATTAGTCATCAGTTTTTGCGTCGCTACCATGTTACTGTTATTCATGCATGACGTCACTGCTTTTAGTCGGATCATTGCTATCTTTCATTGTTTTTACATATCAAAATAAAATCAAGACTTTAATAGTAAGAGTTTGACAAAAAAGAATAGCTCATTACCCCACGACAAGCCTTCTTGATTGACTCAAACTACAACCAGATCATTGAAAATACCCTGATGTTGTTGAATGAATTAATTCATTTGCTTTCATGTCGTACGAAACATGGGACAATGATGTTGTTTTCATTCTCTCCATGAAGACCTAATCATCGCTTGTTGGAATCGTGTTTTTTCATCGATTTGGGCCTTAGAGAGGCAATGGTTCCCACTTTTCACTGTAGGGGGTAAGTGGATTCATGCCTTTCCTGAAGACATCAGTGAAAAGTGAACGCACACTTTAGCAATCGGAGTTTCAGCTCAGTTCGCCGATTCCACACCCTGTGATGTTAACTGTTAAGCCACCCGAACCTCCTGTTAAAGTGAGTATTATTTCTTCATCTGTTTTTGTCAAACTTCAAAACTGACTTAATATTTTATTCTGATAGGGACGAAGACAGTAAGAACGATAGGAACAATCCTCACCAAAATTGTGGGTATAACCGATCGGTAAAATTCACTCTCCCCTACTGTGATTTAAAGTCATGACCAAGTTATTGTCAGGGGGCTGTTTTACGTGGTGAGCTAAATTGACAAGCCTTGGATATCAATGAAAATTTATCATACAGACATGCAAGGTCTTTTATCGTTCTAATGAATGAATATATTTATGCAAAACATATTTATTTAGTAACAGTAGCCAGCAAAGATGGTAAAAGGTTCAATCCTCTTTTATACGCACATGTGTTTATGTGTTTGTGTGTGTGTTATTGTTTATGTGTTTGTGTGTTCCAATACTCCCGGCCATACCGTTCTATTTACTGACTTGATAGTTGTCCTCCGTACTCCACTAGTCCCTTTTCGGAAAAGTTTTTGTTGCATTTTGGAGAAAAAAAACTTTTTTGACCTTTTAAGGGTCTTATTCTGACGGGTTCATTAATAACAAATAGATTTCCAGAATCTAGATGTTTCTCGATGCTTTTCTTCTATTTTAAATGTTTTCTCGCGAAAACCCTTAGTGATGTCATGAATAGAATTTATTCTGACCATATTTGTTCTTTGATGGAATTTTTTTTTTCCATGACTTTCGAATTTTGTTCAATTATTGACTGTGGTGGTAATTTTTTTTAATCATCGTTTTATCTATCATATATATACAATAAAAAAAGGTTCAGTGATCACTTTCAGTCGGAATAGAAACTGGAATGGGGTTTGACCCTGCTGCAGTCAGTCTTGTTTTAATTTTTTGTTGGGGAAGTCTCATATGCAGTTGGATTGATGGTGCTTAAACTCTGTCAGTCCCTTGTGTTTGCACCAGACCAGAAATTTATGTTTTGTATATGCGGCACTATAAAATTGATAGAAAAGCATAAATTATTACGCCCCCATCTTTTAGCTACTGAGAGAGAGAAGACTCGTGTGTGTGTGTGAGAGAGAGAGAGGGGGGAAGGGGGAGAGAGTGAGTGGTAAGGGAGAAGCTGAAACGAGAAGAGAGATGGAGGAGGGACGATATCGACCGTTCATATATTCTGTATGGTATATCAAATAGTAGGTTGTGCAATTATTCGTACTGTCGTCCCGTGATATTTGACTCTATGACCAATGCACTTAAATATGATAAAGCAAACCGTTAGGGGCCGCGATATTTACATCAATGTTGTTAATTGCTTCAGATGATAATATCTACGTGTAGCTCGCGGAGAATGATTTGTTGACTAGAAAAAAAATATGTGCTACGCCAAATCGGTGAAATTGCCAAATTGGCGAAACCTTAATCTTTGTTTTTACAATAAGTAAAATAAATACGAAGTTTTATTTTGATTTAAGGTTTACATTATCAAAATAAGGATACGAAACAACTATTTTTTTTTTTACAAACTGAAGTTTATGTCATCAAAATGAAAGCAACCTTTTTTTTACGGATATCAAGTAAATATGTGGTTTTAACTTTTTTATAAAAAATAAATGTGTAGTGTTAATTTGATCAAAAATGTACTTGATTAAAGAGAAATTGAACTTCTATCACAAAGACGAAGTAAATACGTAATTTCAACATTCCTTACAAAAAAAAATACGTCGTTCTGATTTGATCAAAAGCTTATTTGATCAAAACCAGTGAATAAATCGACTATTCTTTACGATCAAAGGTTCACGTAATCAAGGTGAAATCAAACTTTCTTTATAAAAAAAGGGAGTAAATTTTGCCAATTAGATAATTTCACCGATTGTGCATAACATATACGCGAGATAAGCCATCATTTTATCTTTAGCGAATACTATTGATCAGTTGGACCACTGAAAATCCTATGATGCTCAGTAACACGAGATTGTATCAGGTGATCCATTCCCTGACACGCAGGTATTACCAGAGAATTTGATCTGAATTTTCTCTGATTATTGTCCGATCCTTGTGTTTAATAGATAAGTGGTTGGCTTGTGAATATTGACTAAGAAGGAGAATATGTTGTAAATGATATTTGTCAAGTTATATAAAATGCTTTATTATTATTACTATCATCATTATCATAATCATCATCATCATCATCATTATTATTATCATTATGATTATTATTATTATGATTATTATTATTATTGTTATTATTATTATTACGCAACAAATTCACTGATTTACATACGTAACAACAAATTAATTCATTTACCTTGATAATAAAAAGAAACAAGAAATAAGTCCGCTCAGTTCCTCAATGGAAACTATCGCATGACCAAAGTCTTGTGGCAGTCTGCCGTGTTGGGGGTGATCAATTAAAACATTGAAAAGGGGGGGATCGATGAATAAATTTTGCTCTTGCTTTTTTTTGACAAGTGATCACTAAATAGTATGAATTTCCAAAAAGCAAAAGCAACACAGACTGAGTTATCGATTCATCTTAAACTTACATTGCGAATTAAACATCCACAAAAATTTATCCAGAGGGGGTAATCTTTTTTTTCAAAGTTCTTTCTGTACATAATAAGGAGTGAATTTCCAGCCCTCTAACTCTGTTGATGCAGCCTGTACGCTTGATACATAGCCCGACAGCCAGACCAGCTTAGAAACTGAAGAAATCTATATCAACAGTTTTGGTAACAGAATTAGTTGACAGTTTCTAATACTAGGTGTGACCTAAACCTTTAGAAAAAGTTACCATCAATAAATACCCTAACACGTAGTTTCCATTGTCTTTTTCAAAGTAATCTTATATATATATGTATACATATATATATATATATAACAGAAAGCCACCATCATCACCATTTTTAATTTGAAGCTTGAAGACACGGCTGTATGATTCTAATGCATATTATAAAAAATCTTATATGTATGCATCATGTTATTGAAACATAATCACTAATCTTGCTTCTGTTAAAAATCTGATAAAGATTGTTCTACTTGCGATATTTTGTTATTTTTCATTTGTTCACTAAGGTGCTCATCTTTATTTAGTTTTGAAGCTTTGATACTCAGCTTTTGATTTTAATATGCATGTTCCAAAAAACTTGAACCACGAATAAGCAAAGTGTCGAAAAAATCTCACTCTTTGCATTGTAACTTTGTAAGTATTCAGGATTCATTAACGCAACGCTCATCAAAATCATAATGCAATTGGGTGTATAGGCTTCAGAATGAAATATAAACTGAGCATCGTAGTAGTAAGAATAACGAAGATATCTTGAGTGAGCATTTGTCAAGCTATGAATCCGATTTTCCTAAAATCGATGGCAGAGGTAAATAAGCAGGTTACATTTTGATATTAACTTAGCTTACATCAAAGAATTGCTATAGTGTTCCATATAATATGGGTGTTGGTGGAATGTGGCAGTGATTCCAGACATAAATTTATCGGTCTTTCAACACATGTTGCCATTATGGGTGGTAAATAATCATTGCATTTTCGCTGATCCAAACGACAAAAATCATATTTCGTTAAATGTTTCGTTAATATCACACTATGCTATACAATGATATCTAACTATGCATACAGCAATAACACCTTGAGATGACATCTAAATACGTATACAGCAATAACACCTTACAACAAATGCTGCAGTAACACTTCTAAAGCCATAATTTAGCTTAGAAATTCCAAGAAGTCTACTTTTTCACAGATGACTGTTTGTTGCTCTTATCTGTGCAGAAAGGTAAATTAAGAGAAAACCAGAATGTTACTTACACCTGAGGACGGCCAGGGTGCAAACCGGCTTAAACATACTGAACGTTACAACAAAGTTGAGGACACCAGTGAGAACAATTCATCGAATTAGGATATGATATTTTAGATGTTGATGGGTTGGGCCACAAAAAAGAGAAAAATTAAAAGAAAAAAATCCTTAGGAAAGCGTTGCCAAGAAATATGAACCCAACTTTATCTCGTTTTCACCGATCATTAGTATTTTTTTTCCTTATCGAAACCATCATGAAAAATCAACAAAAACTTTAAAAATTGGTAAAACTCTAACTTTGGCAATCGATTTGTCCAAGACACAAAAAGACGTCATGTGTAGGAAGCAGACACTTTTTTCTATATTGCTCATCTGATAAAATCGTTGCCTTTACTTCGAATCTATGTCAACTGGCAATATTTCCTTGTCGATCGTTCCCGTGGGGATGGATGGTGTAACCTATTCTTTGCAAATACTTTGATCTTTGGCTGGGTTGTTTGGGTTTTTTTAAACTTAGCATGAGACTCACTCGTTCAGTCAATCCTATAGTCAGCTAATCAACCTTTCATTTCACTCCTTCAAGAGCAATGAATGGAAAGATAAGATCACTGTAGCCTTAAGCTCTTTTCTGTTGATTAACAGCCATATTTTGGTTTACCTCTTTTTATCTCTCCCTGATAGAAGAAGCCAAAAGATATCTCCATCATGTGATAGCTAATTGCTTCGTTTCGATGCCAACGTAGCAAAATTTTACTCTTCTCAAAATATCATGTGACTCAAGTATAGAGCTCCTTTTTTTCGTGATTCCTAAAATGCATTGCAAAATTTAGATCGAATATTGCCCATCGTTTCCTGGGAAGCAAAAATGGTTATTCTTTCAGCTGATATTTCATTGCGTCAATCTTCCGAGTGAGAAAGAACTGGCCAGCCTTAAAAATTAGTGCTTCTAATCCTTGCTTTTACTCAAACGCCGACTTCTGGAAATAGATAACTATTTAAGCCATAAAGCAAACCATAAGAAATCATGCTCTTTAGTGTTTGTCCAATGCTTTTTTTAAATCGACTTCGTAAATGTTATGTCATGCTTTTATGGGATAGAAGATAAGACAGTAGGAACTGAAACAAGGGCTGATCTATTCCTATTGGGGTAAAGGTATTTCGTTCAAATAAAGTAATAGAATTTATTTGAACTTACATATATCTTCTTTTGTCCGGTCAGATTGAGTAATGGTCAGGACGTCTGCCTCACATGCAGGTCCTTGGTTCGACAACCGATACGAGTGAAAAGTGTGGAAAACACTCCATTAGGATATATTTCCCTCTGCACACAGCAACTTATTGAGTACAACCTAAGCTATGTAATTAGGGTGGAAGGATCTATCCGGTAGACTTGGATTCTGCCAAGGAGGTGGACATAAAAACATTAAGGTGAAAAGGCTTGTTCTCGAGCTGACATGAGATTTGCAAGGACTGCAAAGGTGGCACATGTAACTGAAACCGGGGCTTCTGTCACCAGACATCATACCCCACTGAGATTAACTCTTAGAAGTGACATTTACACCTCCTTTTATAATAACTATGTGCTTACATTTGCTACGCTCAAATTATTGCATGCTCAAGGCAGAATTGAGGGAACAATTGTTTTGTGCCCTGATTCCAATTGGGAAGGTCTGAAATATCAGCATGTAAAATTTCAATATTCAAAAATCTATACAAGCAACGGTTGGAAAATGCGTGACCATCCCAGACCATGAGTATATATATATATATATATATATATATATATATATATATATATATATATATATATATATATATGCATGTATGTATGTATGTGTGTGTGTATGTGTGTGTGTGTGTGTGTGTGTGTATGTATGTATATGTATACGCGTCATAAAATGGGTTTCAAATCGCAATAAGCACGTAATTGTAAATAAATCTATGAAAATAATTAGTTTTTCCAATTTGTTAAATCTTATGAATGATTCATTGTCGGAGATATTGTTCCACTCAACAGTAATGAATATACAAAAAGCGAGTGTACACATATCAAATTAATTCGTCAATTCAAAATATTGCTTGATACTATCGATAGGATGATTATTACACGAGTAGAGATATTATCAACGACCCATTACATATTGTACATTCTGTTTCACTTAAAAAGAATTTTCGATGGATGCAGTGGTTCCTTACGAATGGTACATTCTATTTCACGTAAAAAGGTTTCCAAATGATCGAGGCCGATGAATAATGCTCATCTAATTTCTCTTAAAAAATGCCGTCTTTCTTTCTTTTTTAAATGAAATGTTAAAATGTGAAATAAAATTGAAATTTAGTTTTTTTTACGAATTGATCAACATCTGATTAAGTTCAATTTTTATGGATGCAAATTATAAATTTTTTGAGATCCTCAAGTCAATATACTGATCCATAAGTAAATATACAGATTCTAGAGTAAATATACTGATCCATAAGTAAATATACAGATTCCAGAGTAAATATACTGATTCATAAGTAAATATACAGATTCATGGGTAAATATACGGATCCCGAAGTAAATATACAGATCCTTAAGTAAACGCCGAAGAACAAAAATAACTTGAAATATGCTTAAAATAAACATATGATCGGGATATTTTTCAGTACGAAGCATAAATATTTTGTGATAACGAATATACACATTCATAAGCAAAAACCCAAGGGTAAGAAAATTATATAAAATTTTCTTTCGACAAAATGCCCAATCGATAAAAATCAAGTCGAGGGGATATCCTTTCAGAAAGAAGGTTGATGACGAAATGTTAGTTTGACATAATCTCTGGTGGCTAATCAATAATTTCAAAAATAGTTTTGAGAATTCGTCAACAACGTTGTCGACGAAACGTCTGTCGGTGGGAAGACCTGCCAAGGAAACATCCCCTCGACGAAGTGGTTTTCGACGAAACGTCCGTTGGACAAAATGTCCGTTCAACGAAATTTCGTCGACAAAATGTCCGTCGGCAAAACTACCAGATAGTGAAGGTCACAATTTCAGCAGATCCCAGGAGTGATAGACTGAAAAAAATATCTGCAACTTGCCAGAAATCTGAAAAGTTCGTTGGGTATGATAGTTTTGAGTCTACCGACCATTATTGGTTCGCTCGGAACAATCGTGAAGATCTTTACAAAAGGACTGGAAGAATTGGGAATATAAAGATAAATCGGAATCATTCGGAAGATGCCATAACTAAAATCGACTATAATACCGTGCTACTGTCTCTACCAACCGTACCAGCCACGTCCGCCACCTTGTCAGCGAACCTTGAGAAAAAGTGATGCATAACGTGAGAAAAATCGTTCAAAACTTATATAGGAATTAAGTTTATTGTAAGAAGTATTCAATCTGAAGATTTCTTTTCTTTTTTGAAGATTTTGTCTTAGTGAAAAAAAAACATTGAAACGAAGTGGGATTAAATTATTTTGGTCCAATTATATTTGTCTCCTTGGACTACCTCAACATGACATTACCTCGTTATCATTTTTATAATTAAACTAATTACTTAGTTTCGAAGTAAACGAAACGGGTGTAAAAAACGGTAGTGATAACCATGGCTGATACTAACACTAGTAGTAATAACATTGCTGAAAAATACCAATAATAGCACTGGCATAATTATGCTGCCTCTGATTTTGGAGATATAGAAAATAATAATTTACGATTTTCTCGCCACGTATCACTTTTTCGTCAAGGGTTCACAGGCAGAGATGGTGGATGTGATTAGTGTGAGTGGTATAAAATGTATCATTTACAATTATGCTTTTGAGAAGGCTAAAGTATTAAGGGGTGTGGCTCTCGTTTGATCCCCAGTTAGAGCTGCCAGATACTATGAGCGGGAAAAGTCATTCAGTGAAAAGTAGGAAAACCCTACTCAAATGATTATTAATGTGACCCTTTCTATTTCTCTACATATAACAATGGATTCTTCCGCTTAAAGGTGGAGATTTTACAAATAAAATATCTTTTATCGACTTTAAAGCTATTCCAGTGGAACAATTTTCCCCTTCTTCAAAACTAATAATCTCATAGAAATTCGAATATATCCGTGAATATTTTTTCACAGGAATTCACAAGTCACAGATATTAACAACAACTACATTATTATGAATGTATTTTTCATCATAGAACGATGAATAATGATTACATGAATACATTTCACCTTGCCTATTTTATCAATCACTTTGTTGATGTATTTCTTTTGATTAAACATCAAAAATATTTCATAATTTATTTTGAAACCTTATGACTCGAAACCGCTGTCCTGTCAATAATGGTTGCATGTAGTTCGCAAGACCTTTGCTGGTCAAATAATTAAAAGTATTTAGGTGGCCGCGCAACGAAACATTTTTTCAAAAGTTGATATTTACGTTATTTCAAGAATAACAATATATGTTTTGTCTTTTTTGTTTGTTTTTATCTTTTTGTTTGTTTGGCTTTTTTTCATGCTTGAACGCTTTATGTCCAAGTTTCGAAATTGAAAAAAAGGAACTGAACATTTTAGCTTTGAAAATAACAAATATATCAACTTTTTCAAAAATGGTTCGTTGGGCACTTATCATGTGTGGCCAGTCAACTATACCCTTCTATTCCAACTCATCTGGTGTCAAGTCGCAAAGAATTCTAACGTTAAACACGACCGTTACTCTGTAGAATCGATCACTTGATTAACAAAAACATTTCTCAACGGTAATTCTATTAGTAACAAAAAAGAGAATTCTGTTCACTGCTATTTCACCAATGCAGTCTACAAATGACGGTAGTAATGAAATAATTTTGTAACTGTACCGAACTTGGAAAATATCAAAGACATTTACTTGCTAGTGTTCAATCGGAGTGAGACCTAGATTTTTAGCATTTTAAGAAGAAAGTCAAATAAATAAATGAAGGAGAATTTACTTGACAAAGTATTTCTCCGGACGAACCTGAAAATTGTTGAAAAAAAAAATTGTAACCTAAATTTATCAGTTTATCTCGTGATGAATTTCTGATTTGATATGGTAAATAGAAATAATAATACTAATGAATTAATATGTAACAAATTAAAGAAATTTCTTAAAGTTGCACAACAAAACATTTTTCAGTGTACTCTTGAACTAGTATTTAATACTTTGAGAAAGGAAAAAAATGTTACAGACAGAAAATATAGCCACTCACTGGATGAATCATGTAAGTAGATTTGCTATCACTTAGATGCAAATACGTAAATAATATATGAGTTGTCGCACATAATAAGTGCCCAACACGACAATTTTTTTTTAGATATTTCGTTGTTTTACAGCTGTAATGCTCATCTTTTAAACTTCCACACTCTGCATTATGATTCGTATATTGTTCAAGCTTCAGAATAAAAAGAAAAGGCCGTTCTAAAAATAACGAAAATATTAACTTTTTTTTGAAAATGGTTCGTCTTGCACTCATCACGAGCGGCCATTTTGTCTACAAACTTGCTCGGTTTAGTAGCAACGCTGTAAATGTGGAGCGTTGGGCTCTTCTTTTCAAACAATTTGTAATATTTGCTGAAAGTGTTTGCAATAAAGAGAGGGAAATACTCCGTTGTGGCATAATATTTACTCAAACAAACTTAAGTAAATTAAGAGCTCTTTGGATTTATCCATGAGGTGCGTGTAAGATTAATGGATGTTAACTAAATCACGTACATATGCACGGGTACTAACTTATGATCACACACATACGCGTGTTCAAATACATACGATATATATATATATATATATATATATATATATACATTCATGAATATGTGCTTGTGCAAGCCTGTATATGTATGTCTCTGATGTCTCTGTAGGGGGGTGGAGGCATAATAGATGCATTCCAGCATACACTCTCAATATCGAAGTTCATGCCGCCTCTGATGAGCAAGTGGAATCGCTCTCACTCTTCAAACAGAAATCGAAGAACAAGACTCGAGGGAAGCCACTTTTCAAAGCCACGGAATTCTGACTGCCAGAAAGGAATTTATCGATGTGGGTTGCATCTGTTGACTGATATCTTTCAAGTCTGCTCGGTGGTGGAAATATTCAAAGAGGCGATCAGGAGGAATTACTCAAGCAGAGGGGATCGTATGAGAGAAAGCTTTTGCGAACATAACACGTGCACACAATATTAGTATCAATATCTCTTAGTGTGCAGGTGCATATAAATGTCTGAATTTGCGAGAGTCTTCGCATACATTCTACTCAACGTATAACATAGTTGGCATAGACATATCTGACATTAGCATACTGTTTCTTCAATCGTAAAGCTATTTTACTTATAAAAGAATTCAATGTAACCAATAATCCATATATCAATTTTAGGCTTCTATATCTAATACTCTAAAGACGACGAACGTTCGTTTCTTTGTTTCTTTCTTGACTTTAATTTCATGTTTTAAAAGACTTCCAAACGGCTGCACCCTAGGATCAGAATTTTTGTACAATTCGACCCCAAAATTAACATAGGATATGTGTCACTGACCTCATTTAACCGATGAGTCCATTTGAGGTTACCAGAGGCCAATATCTCTTATCATAAGGAAGCTAATAATCTTTAAAGCAGAATTTTCAACAACCATTCGTCTTAAGAATAACACAAAGATTTCTAAAAAAAAATTCACTGTGAAAAAAAAAACATGCCGAAATAAGTTATAGCAAGGATGTTGACACGGGCTTGGCGAATTATGCCCTTCCAGTAGCAATAACAGGTCTACGAACAATTGCCTACAATGAATAACTTCTTTTCACCCCTTCTGACTAAAAGTAACGAATTGGGCTACTTTTAAAAGCTCGGTCCTTCTGAATTTTGACTTTCGATACTTAAGATGCGGGCTACTTTCACAATAGGCTGTACTTACATGGGCTGCCAATGAGAAGGTCAATTACATAATTGTTTATGCAATTACCATTTAATATGTTCCCTTGATATAACAGATATTTTATGCAGCTTGGATCAAAGTGCAGTATCTGTACATGCATTGAAAAATGTTACAAAAAGAAATATTGATGTTCACATTCTTCAATTGTGGTTACCAGGAAACGATTACATTCATAACGTTATCGGGTCACACATACACGTGTGTAAATGTGATTGTAAGTGTTCGTGTGACCCGATAACGTTATGATATATATACATATATGTATATAGTTTGTTTTGTTTGTTTTTTTCACATCTGTTGGAATTACATAGCATAGTGCTTTATATCTTAGAAAATGTTCATTAAAGGTTAATATTAATTCAATAAAACAGAGCATACAATGATTGATAATTTTGATATATATATATATATATATATATATATATATATATATAGAGAGAGAGAGAGAGAGAGAGAGAGAGAGAGAGAGATAGCTATAGTTAGATATATTGCATTTTATATAGATGGATGATTAAGCAGCGTCGTTAACCAGCTTCCCATGGATCATTCGACCATTGACTGAATCAATGATAGCATGTTTTCGGTAGATAGAACGCTTAAATAGATCCACGGGAAAATCGCTATAATACAAATTATAAGCTCGTGAATGCGTAAATCTGAGTAGATTCGAAGCGGTGCTGCTTAGGGAGATTATAATACTGATATGGCTTCTAGATATGAGGTACGGATGTGTGTGTGTTGCATTTGTGATTGCATTTCATATTTTACCAGTTTTGTAGAGATTCAATCATCAATTGTTTATGCAATTCCAACATTACCAGCTGAACCCATTGAAAATACAATAAAAAATAACGTTATTTGAACATCGGTAAAAATCTAGTCACTTTTAGCCTTCAAAAATGGACGATTCAAAAATTTTCTCCGTTATAGTTACGTAGTAGCAGCTATGGCGTCCCCGTCTTTTTTAAATGGTTATTTTTTTATTTTTTTTTTTTTGAACATGTGAGACGATATTTGGCAAGGGAGATAATCAATCTATAATTTAAAGAAAATTCTCGGAAAAAATGACTGAAGGATGCTGAATTTTTCGGAAATTTATGGAAAAAATTAAAGCAAAAACTATGAACATTTGAAACTATTATTAAATTAAACTATTGAGAATCTAGGGTTAGTGTCAGGTTTGCAATTACGTAAAGCCCTGCCCAAACCTAACTTCCATCCCTGATTCAAAACCCACCTACTATATCGAAAATATTATCGAAAATAACCTTATCTAGACACTGCTTGCCATTCAAAAATGGCCAATTGGAAAATAATCTCCGTAACAGTGCAACAGTCGTAAGAGCTACAGCGTCTCCGTGAATAATTTCCCTTGCCAAATATAGGGATTTTGTCAAATCCCACCTATTCCAAATAATTACATCAAAATGTTTGAAAGTTATCTATTTTGGAAATCTTTACTTTGACGTATATAGATTTATTGTTATGTTTCAACAGCATACTCAGGCCCAAAATGTCATACAGCGGTTTTAAAAAGGTAATTATTTGAAACCTTACGTAGATATTTTGCAAAGGAGATAACTTGTCAGCAGACATGACCAGCTGCCGCAATTGTGGTATCGCCATTTTGAATTTGGCCATTTTTAATGGCTAAAATGGGTTAGATTCAATAGAAAATGGTTATCGGTTACCTACCTTTTAATCCTAACCCCTAAACCTACCTTCTGGCCCTGACACTAACCTTGAAACAACCAAAAGCTCTTGAAGAATTACTGCGTGGATTATTCCTTTAAACTTCTAACCCAGCCAATAAAAAAAAAAACGACTAATCTTCAAATGAGAAAATTATTTGAAAAAAGTTCAACCTACAAAAAAACAAAGGCTAACCATCGTGATTAATAAAACCTGCATGGAAGAAAAATGCTACCAAAATATACGTTATTTGAATTATATATATATAAATATATATATATATATATATATATATATATACATACATATATATATATATATATATATATATATAGTGTCAACCACAGGCAGCTGTTTCGTCGTATTACAAGTTTTTAGTGTGGTTATAGACTCCATATCAACTCCAATGTTGCTAGGCGAGATTGAACCCTTCGCTCCAGACCCAGGGTCCGGCAATTAACCCAGTCTACCTGAACGATCAGTAGGACTGAATTAGGCGATATGTTTTATGCGCATAATTCACCATCTACCAGTGTTTGATTCAAGAGTAAGAAGTGCGTTGCATATTTGCAATTTGCAGACAGGAGTCCTGCTTAACAGTACTCAACTCTAAAGACGGGGCGTTATATATATATATATACATATATATATATATATATATATATATATATATATATATATATATATATATATATATATATATATATAGTACGTATTGTATAGATCAGGTTCACAATGTAGCATGATATAATACAACATAAAGCAATGTCTGATAAATAATAGATTTATATCATTTCTTATATAGTATACCCGGCAGAGATATCAACCAAGGAAAACCCCTTACAAATGAAATATTATACCGGATTATCAAAAACACCATTTGAACTTAGATTAATTAGCCATATATCATCATTCATTATTGAAAATACAAAAAGAATACATCTTTATCATCATATTTTTGGATATTATATCAAATGAACAACAAACCAACGGCATAATGGAAAATTTTAAGATCAAGTACTACATGTCAAAATATAGAAAATCCTTGTAATCTCTGCCTACATGAGAAATTTGAAGTATTAAATTTCGCTAAAATAACAAAAAAAACTAAAGTATATTTATTGAATATTAAAAAAATGAAATAATATTAGTGCAGGCATCGTTCAAAATTCTAACTAACAAACATAATATAGCAATCCGTAGATTTGTAAATTAATTGTAAGGTAGAGTTTATCCACATAGCCATCACCCAACAACTTCTAATCAACATTATCTACTCCCTCACATGTCCAAGTGAATTAAGAATAATAAAATCCCTTTGTGGTCATAAAGGATACCAACATAGGCAATAAACCTAATGCCAAATATCAAGATCAAGATGAAAACATCCTTCAGAACACGATTCAGCATTCATTTATAGATGACTTCTACACCTAGCTCACACTCTTTGATATGTAACTTACAACCACCAGCGAAAACACACACACTACTTAAAACAATAAAACAAAATAGAAAACACTTCCCATTCATAGAGACACACACAAGACTATAACCTAATTCCCCAAACTAGAATCTAAAAACGTATACAATCATACACCTGATGAGGCCCAGAGAGGGCAGAAACATAAACTTGTTTGTCTAGCGAATCCACTAATTATACACACACACACACACACACACACACAAACATATATATATATATATATATATATATATATATATATATATATATATATATATATATGCCGGGAAACCATGTTGATATCACAGTTTTGTTTTTAGATCATCGAAACGGTTACATATTAAACAACTGATCCCAACTACAAAAAGTACCATAATATCAGAGTATGTGTAAAATGAGAAAATACTGACGAAAAATACTAAAATTACATTAACAGATATTGGGAAATAAGTGACTGGAATGACAAACAAATTTTGAAGAAAATGTTCTTTATATATTAAGTGTTCAAAGCTGTAAAGCTTTCTAAATTGTGTAGCTTGTATAGTCATAACCAACAGCGATATATATATATATATATATATATAGAGAGAGAGAGAGAGAGAGAGAGAGAGAGAGAGAGAGAGAGAGAGTGAAATGTCAATATCGGGAGATTTGCTCAGACAAATGACTTTATATTTCGACGTTTCACTCCTTTCGACAATAATTGATGATGTTTGACCAATAATTTCTTTATAACTATCGCATTGATCTTTTATTTCAAATGCAAGAGGCACAAAATGACAACCTACGATTAAATGAAATAAAAGAATACTCATAAGACCTTTCAAATCTACACTGCATACAAAAGATTCTGGTCACGAACACCAACGGATATAAAAAGAGAAAAAAAAAGCGTGGAAACAAAAACGTACAGAATCATCGTTTCTACTTTCACTTGACCGTTTGATCAGGCAATTGTGCTCCAACGCATGCACAGTTGACTACGCGAAGAGAATTACTGCGACAATAGCGAATGACTGAGAGAAATGTAAGGCGATCACCCACGCGATGGATTTTGATAACACACATCGAACGCTGCTATTATGAACGGGTACTTCAAGCATCTATTCACGTGCACCATTTCACACCCAGGGGTCGACCATCCTGGACATATGAGTACAAGACTGGCCGCCAAGGAGGAAGATACTTTTGCAAAATTATATGTATATATACATACATGTTATTAAGAAATGGATACCTGATCTGACGCAATGATTATAAATTGCGTTTTATAATAAGGAAACTAAGAGTTTCTGTATCATATAACGCGATTTATAATCATCAAATCGGATCATATATCCATTTCTTAATGACATAACTGTCGCATTGAAAGAAATACATCGAGCAGATATGGAGGGTGAATAAGCAAGGAGTGAATTTGGAGTTGAGACAGTAACCCTGGCCACTTGCATTAGTGTAGGCTGTTTAGCTCAATGGTGAGAGCAACGTTACGTTTAAACAGCTATCCCATCGGTCGCAAGTTCGATTCCCGCAACAACTGCATTTTCCAATTGTTTATTATAATTTTGCTGTCTTGGCCAAGTGATACATTCACTATGTAGTAATGGGAGATCATTCCAAATAAGAGTTTCAATGTAATACAACCCAATTTATAATCAATCTGCCGGATCATATATCCATTTTCTGATAACACATATATAGTGAATTTAATAGACAATATGAAAACACGAGACTTTGGAAACTGGATTATATTAATTTCCGTCACATATTTCAAGAGACTGTTTACTCTCATTGTCAAACGGCAAATGCAGAATATGATAAAATTCTGCAAATAAGGGATCTGGTGAGGAGGGAGGTAGGATAGAAGTTTTTTTTTTTCTAAATTTGTCATCTCTACTGGCGAAAAGGGTGATGTTTTCGTGTCAAAGTTCAAATCGTGTGCGTATAAGTTCAAATCATTTGTATATAAGTGATATTGAGAAGGGCTTTGTGTGTAGTAACCATTGGGGACTGAGTGACAACAAGTCTCCTCAAGTCTCCAGCCCTCATTTTCCCACTCTGTCAGTTGACAGCAGTGCTATGGGTTACGGTTTCATACTCGTTGCCTGGTGGTTCTCGCTAGAGTGATAGTAAGTCTCCTTCAGACGTTGCTACCTGCTTATGTCGTACGTTTCATATTTCCACTTCCCTCCTCTATATCCATGTAATCCCCTGTACTGTCGTGGTCTGTATAGTTTCAATCCTCCCTCTTATCCCCATTTCTTCCAATCCCGTTTTCAGTGTCTTTGGTGCGGTTCCGAGTGCATCCAATATTAATGGTACCACCTTGACTTTCATGTTCCACACCTTCAGTTCCCTTACCAGGTCCTGATATTTTCCTAGTTTTCATTCTCTTTTTCCTTTACTCGATGATCCGCTGGCACAGACACTTCTATAATTTGGTCAGTTCTTCTTTTTGTCTTCTCACTTGGACGGGGTGGTCAGTTTGGATGTCAAAGTCCCAGAGTAATTTATAGCTTCCATTTTCCAGGACTGTCTCTAGTTAGTGTTGATACCACTTGTCCGTATCGTTGAACCCCATTCGTTTTCCAAGTTCCCAGCGTATCATTGTTGGTACCCTGTCGTGTCTTTATCAAGTTGTAAATCGTTCGGGTATTCGTGCAGTTTTTATGCGTTTCCTAATTCGAAACACCTGGCTACAATTTATTGTTTCAGCAACTTTGAGGTCACATACTGATAAATAGAACCAGACTTTCAGCATAATATAGATTCCTGTTCTCTTCCAGAGTTTTTTTTTTATCTTTTGTTGCTATCTACTTGAATTTTTCTGCTTTCTTTTTTGAAAAGTTGACTTCTTGAGAATTTCAGAGATCGATTTTTCTCTTTTCGCCCATAGACTCAGGTGTGCTCCTTGAATTCATGCTCACTGAACAAACACTTGAGTTTATATACTTTCCCTATTGGGATATACGTTGACACTATTATTGTCTGACATTCCTTGATTAAACACTCTCAGGTGCGAACTATTTACTGTCCATTTTACAGTAAACTACAGTCAGTGCTGGATTAAGAGAGCGCTCAGTAGGTTGAAGCCGGGGGCCCAAATGTTTTAGGGGACTGCCATTATTAGTTAACAGAATGAATTATAAAGAGAAAAGTTTCGTAAACGTACAATGTAATAATAATTATGTGGATGCGTTTCAATATAATTGCAATTAAATCTAATAGGATTTCTTTTTTACTTATAGTATAGATAGTAATCATTTTGATGATAGAGTCTTAGGGGTCTCATGCAACCTTGATGTGCTTATAACTATCGCTATAATGACCCAGCAGTATTTAATGACATGCAAGTGTATTTTTTGTATCCTTGCGAGACTCTTGTCAGAGATTAGTTTGCAGTATCAACACCTGAAGATCTCTGAGCCATATTTTAAAAACTAAAATTAGTTAACTCTTGAAATCATGCAATAAAGAAATCGATTACTTCTATAAACTTTTTAAAAATCGATTTGTCGGAATCCCACAAATGGCCCACCCAAGCAACAAGCCAAGTGGCTACTAATTCTCCTCTCTTTGCTCGTGTGTGTGAGTGTGTGTGTGTGTGTGTGTGTGTGTCCTTACCCAGACTCTTTAGTCACATTTGCGGGGGAGTTGAGTACCCCCAAAACTTTTAGCGCTTTATCAGTTTAAAATTTTCATTTGCTGTGACCTCCACTGTTTCATTGTACTGTGTACAGTCGTATACCTTTGACGAGAAGTCCCCTAAGCTCTTTTCCGTAATCCTCGTGACCAATCTACTGCGATGCCTCAAAACATCACTTTATTTCCGATCAAAGACAATGAATGAACGAATCAAATTGTTCTTTCTGCTGTTATGGTTGTTGTTTTGTTTTTTCTTTTCTTTTTCTCTTTTTCTTATTTTACCGTGCAACTTTTCTATTTCAAAGATAGACAAAGAAATTGCGATACGCAAACGGGAAAGAGAGGATGAGAGCAAAACATTGAGAGAAATAGAGAGAGAGAGTGGTACATTGCAGGAGAAAGAAAGACAGAGCGAAAGGAAGAAAGAGAGAAAGAGATTACATTCAAATGAATTGGTGAATTATTCACCTAAGGACTTTAGTTTCAATTTCTATTGTATTCGTCATCTGACGCAGATTCGACACCCACCATTTGATTCTTTACGTCACATTGATGAGAATCGATAGAAGACATAATAAAGCTGGATAGAGATCAGAAAGCACACAAGATCAACGATTCAGAGTTCTATCCACTTAGATACTGTCAATCAAAACTGTCAACCAAAACTGCCAATTTCCTCCTCACCGGTATCATCGCCCTTAAGACTCGCCAGACCTCTCTATCATGGATATCGCGTAAGCAATACTTTATAAACTTGTCCAGATCTTATTTTCAGTCGGCCACAGTTATGCATATGTCTCTAAGGATTCACGTTGTGAGTCGTGATGTCCAGAGGTTTTTCTGGAATTCTTGCAACTTGACCAGCCTATTGCCATCTGAGTTTTCTAATTGAATCTATGATATCTCTGAATCCACTTTTTTTTCAAAGTTCCAGCTACATATCTGGCTACTGGAGGGGTGTGTGAACTCAACCTTCAAGAATCAGAAAATCCAATTACTCCTGAAAAGCAATTTGCACACAATAATAGAAGAAATTTGCATATATGCCTGTTATATGAAACGATTTCAAATACGCCATTTTGGTAGATCTGATTACCAATTCTCCATGCAGTGAAGATTCTCTAATAGTCAGATTTTAATGTACCATTTTGGCCACTGGCTATAAAAATCTAGTTTTAACTCTCCAGCCAACAAAAACGCTATTTTCTCATAACATTACGTATTATATATACGGCGATACAGGTAATTCTTGGAATAGGTAAAAATAAATGTTATGTCGATATTCTCCGAGAGAGATAACCCGAATCGACGCTATGCAGTTGCTTAAACATGGCTAAAAGTGGCTATTTTTTTTAAAATGTCGATTGGGCAGATTTAATTTCTCGGTAACGAAATGGCACCGATAATAATAGGGAAATGAGAAACTAAACCAAAACTCATCTACTAACCCTAACGTCAGACCTACCCAATAACCCTAACCCCAAATCTATCAAATAACTCTGACAGTAAAACCATCTTACTAATTTTAACCCTACAAATTGACACTAACTACATGACGTATTGTCTCCAAAATAAATGGTATTTTTAGACCGAGAATATATATAAAACTGTAGCCACTTCTAGCCACTCAGAATGGCCAGACTACAGCAACTAATCCCATACAGCGTCTCTCCAGTTCAACCCTTGTGAAATATCGACATAACGTTTATCTGTTTCTTGTTCGAAAGAAATAATCCTGATACAATGAACATAGTTCGAGGCAACATCTGTATTTTACTTGCAACGACATTATCAAACAGAATTCGTTCTATTTCAGTATTTGACATGAAGTCATTTGACAATCTTGTGTTAGTAATTGTATTCATAGAATTTAGAAGAAAAAAAACTTCATTGTATGAAGTCATAAGGTTTCCGAAAATGACGTCATTCTATTATCTGGAGTTATGTAATTGTACGATCTATTCGATGATGTCAGAGCGTTGCATCATATGACGTCATTAAAAGATCACGTGAAATCTTGCTGTCCAATCAACTGAAAGCTTACGCTCAGCAATGAGTGGATATAGCATTTGGAGGTGAAGTGAAGAGACGTTATACGTCATTGTCTAAAGTCTTCGACACGAATAAATACAGACCCACCTTCTCTTAAAACAGGATTTCTCAAAGTAGGGGACGTGACCACTGGGGATGAGGGTCGTGTCAAGATTATTGGAGCTTGCATAAATGTTTAAAGAATATTTAGGTAGCCAAAGAAATGTACATCCTCTGGTACATATATATTATAAAATCTCTCTCTCTCTCTCTCTCTCTCTCTCTCTCTCTCTCTCTCTCTCTCTCTCTGTGTGTCTCTCTCTGTGTCTTTTGTGTCTTTTCCTATTGCGTTTATTGTCACCTGGGAATTGATCATTCAATTGCTCCATCAATCGTTATCTCTTCCTTCTAAGTATTCAGCCCATCTCCATTTTTGCTAATTATTTGTATGATATTGTTCACTCTAGTCCTCAATTAATCTATAAATATAAAATCATGTAAGCTTTCATTTTTTATTTTTACCCCTGAAAAAGAAATTCTATAAATCAAAATTTGCAAAACACAAATTATCCCCAAGTACGTGGCATGCAAGCCATCTTCAATTATATATATATATATATATATATATATATATATATATATATATATATATATATATATATATATATCGTGGTAATAGCAAGCGGAATGGTTTTAAGAAATTTAATTTAATCTCCATGCAATTTCTGGACATTTTTTTTTTTTTTTTGCCAAAAAGCTTCAAAGATGGCTGATAAAGGTTAAGGTTTTCACATAGATTTATGTATATCTTTGATTCTGTTTTGTTTCTTACCAGTTTGACCAGTAAATACTCGCCTTTGGAAAGTTGATAAGGAGCACAGTCACTGCTTGTGCTTTGTTGTTTTTGATAATGATAAAGAAAAAAAATTCTAATATTTTTTATTGTTCCTTTTGTACAATTGGAACATTTCTGTTAGAAAATGGTGTTCGGCATAATTCTTTGGGATATCAATGAGTTGAAGATTGGCATTTATAATTACCTGATAGATAGATAGATAGATTGATAGATAGATAGATAGATAGATAGATAGATAGATAGATCTGGTCATTCAATAGAAACTGTCATGTCACAAACGACTTTTGGCAGCATGCTGTGTTTGGTGTGATTGATTGGAAAATTGGAATACTTAGGTACCAATTCAGCAAACTTGCCTTGAAAACTGCACCCCACCTATCAAAAACCCATCATGAGGGAATTTTGAAGAAAAAAAGATGTAGAAACCTATGCTGGCAGTTTTGGTGATATTTTTGGTGACGGTTTCTTATAGATAGATAGATAGATAGATAGATAGATAGATAGATAGATAGATAGATAGATAGATACGAACAAACGGAAATAGAATGATGAAAACGTTGACAGAAACTGGGGTAGACGGTTACTGTTATCATATCGTATCTAATAAATCCTGATCTTTCCCTTAAATGGAACGTTCATGTATAATTAGATAAGAATCCGAAATATAATGAGATGAGACTTTGCCTATTTTTGGTTCTGAATCTAGAGGAGAGGTTCGATGTGAGTAAGCATTCGTTCAAGTATGCGTCCAAGCAGGACGAGTGGAATGGAGTGACCACGTATTTACTGGCGCGATTCACGCGTAGATGAGTGCAAATTGGATTAGGCGACCATTTACAGGAGCCAAGGGCAGATAATCAGGGTCAAATTACTAAGTATCCTTTGAAAAGTGATCGTGCGATATCTCTATTACATTAACTCTCTCTCTCTCTCTCTCTCTCTCTCTCTCTCTCTCTCTCTCTCTCTCTCTCTCTCTCTCTCTCTTTCCTTGTCAACGCCTTCACCAGTTCCTCGATAATCTTCATCTTCTTCACTTACTCCTGGATATTCCGGCAGGGATGGTAACTTGTAATTGACTCTAACCTTAAACTGTGCTAAGTCAAAGTAGATTGCATAAATCAAAGTTGCCAATGGTGATTTAATTTAGAGAATTTCCGATGCTTCTTAGCAAAATCTGGGAAGGAAAGCCGGGGCGGTTCGCTTGATATGACGTTTATTAAAATCTAAACAATGACTAACATAATTATAGAAATAACACTAGAAAAGCAGCACTTATGACAATATAAACATATAAATATACATATATTTATGAACATGTTAAATCATTTGAAGCTTTATTTGAAGCAACCTCCCGTTGTTACAATCGGCCTAGACAGTGTAAATAGAATAAACATTTCTTAATAATATAACTGTTCGCGTTAGAAATAACAGTGCAGGCATAGACAGCGAATGAATAAGATGAGAATTATTTGGACCATTATCTTTCTTGCAGCAGCCCCATGTTTTCTTAATTGTTTATTCGATTTACATTTTCTAGACCGAGTGACTCATTCTCTTTGAAAAATATATACATGCAAATAAGGGACGGTAGAGCTCTAAAACCATCCCAATCATCTATCAACTAAAGAATGAATGGTAGGCATTATTGTCGGGATATTCCCGCAAAGAGGAGGGGGCAGAACCCCATAGCTAGCTCAAGCATCTGCTAGGTGGTGGCTACTCTGGTCGAACCTTCGACCCAATTTGGGTAACCTCAGTGGACCATAGGATACTAACCCTTAGTTCAAAAGTTACATTTCACATTAAGACTTTCATTACCGAAAGGATTATGTGTATGGTTCTACTACTATAGAAAATCTTTTCAAAAATTTTCGTTTGCAAGGCCAATCCTTTAATCCATAGATTGTATAACAATGATAAATATACAACAAGCGTGTGTATATTCATTAAGCAGATATTTATTTTCAAAAAATTGTTCGATACCATCGGTAGAGCGGTTATAAAATGAGTAAAAATCATCAACAGTTCATACACAGTGTACATTCTGTTTCACTTCGAGAGAGTAATATATTGTTTATTATTATTGCAGATAATGTTCGGCTGACTATAATCAAATAGTTTGTAATCTAAAGGTGTTTAAAAAAAATGAACTTATAATATGAATAGTTTATGGATACGATATATCCGACAACATGTATTAAGTTGATAACGAGGGAAAATAGTTGTATCTAAATCAAATTTATTCCACCAACATGTTCTACCTTTCGGCAATTTCACGCAATTTGATTTTGTGAAACGTTGTTAACGGGAATGCATATTTGAATATGGTTATATTTGAAATTGTCACTTTGATAAAGCCGAAAGAGGAAACACGTAAGTAGAATAAATTTGATTTGAATACAACAATTTTTCCTTATTGTCAACTTAATACTAATCCTCACATGGACAACTTAGTTGTCTGTTACCTTGTTTGTGTGCACGCCTCACAGTGGTAAACAGAGGGACGAGAAAACACTTGTTGAAGAACATGTTTAATTCCTGTTTTATAAGATGTTTCATGTTCAGTTCATTTTCTCTGGGCAACGCCTGGACACCTTGATATATATATATATATATATATATATATATGTGTGTGTGTGTGTGTGTGTGTGTGTGTGTGTGTGTGTGTGTGGTACAAATCAGGCTAGCAGTATAACATAATATAATAATATATCAATAACATAGAGCCACTTCTGAAATGTAATGGATTCATATATATATATATATATATATATATATATATATATATATATATATATATATATATATATATATATATATATATATATATATATATGGGGGTGATCTGCATTAAATGGGAAGAGTTTGCTATTTGCAGGGACTGTTTTTAAATTAATCAAATATTTTGAAATAAATAAACAGAGCCTAAATTGTCTATTCTAAGCTAGTCTTAAAAATCAATATCCGATGCCACAGACGCAAGTATGGCCTACAACTATACAAATTAGAAAGAACAGGAAAAGAACGCTAACCTGTTCAGAGCAAATTTATCACGTGGGCTAAACAAAAAAGAAAATATCGTCAGCATAAGGAATAATGTGCAATATCATGAAATTATAAATTTTGGTTTCACAAAGACCAACCTTTTTAGCGTCTTCCATAACTCTAGTCAGTGTCTCTACTTGCAGCGCTAGGGGGGTTTGTGCTGTTTTTTTTGTTTTTTTTCGAAGGCACTGGATGTTCAGAAACTTACAAGGACTCATCCAGGTAAAACGTGCAGAGAAAAAGTCTGGAATTCAAATAATGTAAACGTGATGGGCTTTCATGAACCTTTTTAGACAATTCGAATATAAATACCTTTTTTTCTTCATGGTTGTGTCTCTGGATTGTCTGTTTTAAAACAATGCAAATTAGTCTCGTAAACCATAAAGGCAGTAAGTTTGATTGTCTCTTGCAGCTCTACATTCATTTCCTTTTGCGAGACAAAGTCAAACTTGAAAAATACTCATACACAAGCCGCGCCTCAGAAGACGTTTTACATTGAGGTGTGATTCATATATATGTATATACATACATGTTTCATTCAAACATATATAAGTATAAATGTTCCCGTCAAGATACAAATCCGCACATGTTAAACATAGCCCTAATTAGTTTAGAGTAATCTCGATACAAATATACATAGTTTTAGGTAATGTACAGCAATCTAAACCCAAATATTCTTTGACAAATATAGATATAGCAGTCTAGGCACATATATACATGAAGTATAGATCTAGTTCATTCATAGTAATCTATACACTAATATATATACATCTAGGTAATGTGTGGTAACCCAGAAATAAATATAAATTTAACTTACTTAGAAATACTTGGGAATCTATTCTGTCAGGCTTCTGGTGAATCTAAATCACTTGATTTTCAGATTGTAGACTTCTTCCTACATTTGTGACCTGGAGTGATTATTTTAAATCACTGCGCTGTAATTATCATAGAGAATCCCCTGATTCTCCCAAAATTTATCTACACAGTTTTTATAGGTGTTTATTGTCTGCATTGTATTGTAATAATATTATCCGACAGAGAGTTCTATGAGTTTGCTAATCAGAGAGAAAAGGTGTTTTGTCTTATTACAGTCCGCTTAAGTACTGGGATGATTTTCATGTTTTGTGCTCTGGAACTTGGGCGGTATGTTCAGTCCTTCCACGTACGAGTGAAGTCCAGTGCTGATCTGTTGAATAACATTGACACCATCTTAAACATTTCTATCATAGCACCTTTAATACGACGATAACTCAATGCAGATAGCTTCAATGCTTGTAGCCTTTCCGTGTGTACTAAATCATTATTATTCGGTAATTTACTTAGCAGCACTCCTTTGAATAGACTCCAGTTGAACTACATTTTTCATTCTATACGGAAAATAAACTGAACTTACGCAGTCGAGATGTGTTTTAACTATAGATTCGTGCAGTGTTAGGAATGTCCTTTTTATTCATAGACTGAAATGAACGGTGTAGAATGGGAGTTGTTTCTTTTTTTTTTTTACTATCGTAGCGCGACAACTGCTCAACCGTTTGAGCTACGAGAAAAGCCGAAAGTTGTTAGGCCTCTGTCCTTTTCATGACTTTAGCAAAGGTCTAGATGATTTAAAATAATCTCGTCTGTGTAATGCATTTAGTTATAGAAGCGAATTTATAATCAGCTTGAGCTTTATGTTTCATTTTCATTTTTTGTTTCTTTACAGATTGGCTGTATCTTTCCTACTCTTCCTGTCCATGGTCGGAATGCCACTAACCATGTTTATAATCCCGTCATGCACCGGTCTGGCTGGCCTGGTGATCGTCGTTATGATCATGGGATTGTGCATGGGTTGCATCGACTGTATTGCCAATCTAGGCATGATCAACCTCTTTCAAAAGAATGTATCGCCGTTTCTACAGGTAAGATATGTTATTTTTAAAAGATTTTGCAATTATTTAGGCAATTTTTCAAGCCTGATTGATAAGATGCTGGCGTATGAAACTCGAAATATGTCTTGAATGAACTAATCATACTGTACCTTAACTTTAAAAAGTCACTGAATCTGAACACATCATCTTTCAACATGAATCAAGACCATAATAAATAGCAATGGTTTCGTTCGCGGGAGTCGGCAACTGTTCACAGCATGTTCATGGACTTTTGGTACACCGGGATTTCAAAATTCTGCCAAAACTTGAGATACGCTTTAATGTATACAATGGACATGGGAAGTGCTAAAGAATTTTAAAAGGGGGCCATTACAAAATGAAGTCGCTGATCTCTGTGCTCGACTATTGCTCAATCAATTGATGTCTAGTTGCTGGTAGTAAATCAACTTTACATAAGTTTAGTCAAGTCATTTTCGTTGAGAGAAAAAGTATTTATTAGGCTCTGAACTGAGTCAAGCATATAGGGGGGGGCAATTCATAGTTTTGTTTTTCTTAAGCGGGAAAATGACAAAAAAATAAAGGCAATGTAAGAAAAACTGGTCTAGTTAGTCATCCAAAAGAACCAACATCTTTTGACAGCATGCGATGTTGGGGGTGATCAATTAGGAAAATTGGAAAAAAGATTGATCACTGAATAAGTTACTTCTCTCACCTTTTGTTGGGCAGTGATCACTGAAAGAAAGCCCGAAAAATAGGTGGACACAAACTAAGGGCTCAATCTAGCATACACCTGCATTGCAAACTGAACCTTTCCACTAAAAACCGTTTTGAGAGAGAGGAGTTAAGATTTAAAAAAAAAACCTTCTTTTTTTTTTACATAATAAGTAGTAAAAGTTGAAAATTGCGGCCCTCTAACTCCATTGGTCCAGCCTATATGCATGATATATACATGCATAAATAGCCAGCTGCACCAATTTGAAAACTGAAAGAAACCTATATTGACAGTTTTGATAGACAGTTCCAAAGAAAAAAATCAATTAAAATGGATGGAACGTTAATAAAGGCTTTACTAAAAATTTGAGGAGGTGACGTCAACACCGAGTAGGTCTAACACCTACGAACTAATTTGACAAATCTTATACAGCCTCAAACGAAATGCAAAAATCAATTGATTCCCTTCAATCAAATTATTCATTCTCACGATATTTCTCGTTTATTTATGTCAAAGAACACAGTCATGAAAAACGATGTCTTGACTTCCTATCCAGCATTTTTTGCCTAATCTTAGCATATAAAGATTATAGTCACCAAGTTTGTTTGTTCGTATGTTTTTTGTCTGTTCACGTAAAGGTTTGGATATAAGTTTTACTCTCTCACTCTCTTTGAAGCTGATTAATGATTGGAAACATGTAACTTATGTTCCTAGCAGCTTAAGTATGATTAACTTGAGTAGCTGACACACAGCCATAGTCTGCTGCGTAACTTTGACGGGAAAACATAAGTTTTACTCTCTTCTTCTCTTCAATTCTGATTAAAGAGAGGGAGACTTATGTGACTGAAATTGATGTTTAGAAATAGAAATATTATAAAAATCATTATTTCATTGCAAAGATTAGAAATCTCGTCATTTTGCTATGCTGGTTTTATCATAAATATCTTACAGTCAATCTACAAAGTCTATATCTATATATTCACTGGGCTTATCTCAATACGACACAAGGCTAAAATTAGAGGAAATTTAGCCAGGAAGATTTTTTACGCCAAACATACAACTGGAAGGAGGTGTTGTTATTCATTTTGACCACTATTTTGCCCATCTAAATTCAAGTTATGTAGCAAAACACAAGATTGCACATCGAAAAAAAAAGGCCATTAGTTTTAGTGGGAATTGGTTGTTGGCCAATTGCAGTTTCCCTTACTAAGTGTTTCAACTCGCCTCGCAAATCAGTGCACAACTTACAAGCAACTCTCTCTTCTCATTGGTTGACTCAGCTGCAGAGAATTTGAATTAAATCAGGACAATTGGAGAAAGACACAAAAAGCGAACGCATCGCTCACCAACCAGCATCTGCCTTTTAGCGTCCTTCGTTGGACATAGACTTTCATCGAAACTCACCAGGCCTCGCTATGATGGGCATTGCGTAGCCAAGAATATGGTATATAAATGCTGATCAAGGGTGCCTTACAATGGAACATCAATTAGTAAGCTAATTTCGCAGATCATTACTGCGGTAGTGAATTCGATGTCTATAACTGTGACTTTGTACCAGACTAAACTAAGATTGAATTGCCAGTGCTCGTGTTTGGAGTTTGAGCCTGGGTAAAATCCAGGAGTTCAAGTACATATTTTAAAGGCAAGTTTTCTCCACTTTATATATCTGCGCAACATAATCTTACCACGTTTATTCCAAACGTATCTGGCCCCGTGCCGTTGTAGGCTTAGTATATATCATAAATGCTTGCCCCTTTTTAGATTTCTTAAGGTATTTTTATTTGAAACCGTCGACCAAAACTGTCAACTTAGGTTTCTTCAGTTTCCAAGATAGTCGTGCTGGCTGGCTGGCTATGTATGTATCACGGGTACAGAGTGCACCAATGCAGCCTGGGGGATGGAATTTTCAATATTTATTCTTTGGATAACCTTCGATAGACCAAACTCAACTTTCAAGAACAAGAAAATCCGATTAGTCCTAAAATGAATACAACTAATAACTCCCGACAGTCACTCATGAGGCTGAAACATGAAGCCTGACCCTCAGACTGAGAAACATGCAACGTGTATATGAGAGAATTATACTTAACCTCACACGGAGAGAAGAGCACAATTATTTAGGGAAAAACTGGAGTCTGAGACATCAAAGAATCTATTTGAAAACTCAAATGGCTATGGCCTGGCCGTGTTGCAAGAATGGCAGACAGTCAATCGATGTCACTACTCACAATATGGATCCCAAGAGATCGCATGCGAAAGCAAAGCCGGCAGAATACACGATGGGAAGACAAATTTGCTTTGAGATGCCCGTGATAGAGTGACTTTGGGGGCAGGTTCAAGTCCAACGAAGGGCGATAACAAAGCAATGATGACAATGTCAAAAAACATTGTTTTGTTTTCTTTAAATTACCCCTTTACATAGGTTTTTAATGTTCATGCCTGTTTGATCCTTAAATCTGTCAAGCAGCATTTGCGTTTGTTTTTTGAACGTTCTGGCTTTTTTGATTATCACTACCCAACAAAAAGCGAGAGAAGTAAATTATCCTTTATTCACCCCTTTTTTCAAATTTTTCGTAATTGATCACCCCCAAATAGCCATGCTGCCAAAATACGTTGGTCATGTGACTTTTTGAACAGAGTGACTAGCCAGACTTGTTTTTATGCTTGTTTCCGTTGTAAAACATTTTTGTCATCAGAATTAATGAGTTACAACATTTTTTTTATCAAAAAAATTGTTATCGGAGAGATCCTGTGTTTTAAGACAGTATTAATGAGAATTATTATTCGATCATTGGCCCACAGTAGAAGGAAATAAAATCATAAACAAAAGACAGTAATTACTGTGATCTGAGAATGACGTTTTTTGGTCATAAAATCGCTATTTAATGAATCAAAAACAAAAAATGTGATTTCGTTGCAATTCACGTGACGTCGATGGGAGAAAGAAAGAATGAAAATCAATACATTCTTCCCTGTCGGACACTTTGCTGATCCGGTCTGTTCGTAGTGCGATTATACTAGCATCACTCTGTAGGGCAGTGATTCCTAAAGTGAGCGCCGCGGCTCCTCGGGGCGCCGCGGTTATCTCCAACGGGACTCCGTGGGATATTCGAAAATGTTAATGATTCCTGGCAATCGTGATTTAATGCGCTGATGCTCGGTCAAAATGATAGGACCACTTTGCTCATACAGTTTATTTATATCCTAAGTCCATTGTCCCGTAATCCGATACACGGTTTTCAGTCCCCTGTACCGCATTTGTTTTGGTGAGGGTAGCCTGACGGAGCCCATTCCTCTCCATGCTTCCTCAATTACGAACCGTCAACCAGATTGTCATCAGAACTATTAACATAGGTTTCTTTCAGTTTCCAGGTCGGTCTGACTGGCTGTGGATGTATGAAGCTACAATGGAGCCAGACAATTACCCCTCATTACGTCCACAAGAAGTTTTTTTTTTTCTCAACCTTCCCGAAAATAATTTTTTCGCAATGTAAACTTATGCTAAATCGATCCCATGTCATGTGTCCGGTTATTTTTTGAAAATTCAGGTTTTTTCATTGCCGAACAACGGGCAAGAAAAATAATTCATTCATTGATCACTCACTTTTTCATTTTTCCTAAATGATTACCCTCAACAAGCGGAATGCTGCCAAAAGACGTTGGTTACATGACAGTTTCTATTGAGTGGCAAACCAGACCTGTCCTATCTTTTTCATAGCCTCCATTTTATGCTTAAGACTTAGAGAAAGTTAGAGTATAATTTTCTGTCTTGGATAGAATCCACGACAAACCTAAACAGAGGCTAGCACTCTACCACTGGGCCAGGGTGATCAGCGTTTATTTATAAAGTTATCATTAAGAGAGGAAACAAATTTACGGCAGTTCATTAATTTTAATTGGATAATTCATTATTTGTTACCTAACTAACCTGAGCACATGAATGTAAATGAAATATATCTGTACTTCGCATAAATTAACCACTGTAGCCCGTAACAATACTAATTATACCAAGAAATATTTAGAATCATCTAAAGATATTATATCTAAAATTATCTGAAAAAAAAGATTGATCTTATATCTAAATAATCTAAAAAGAAATCTTTCATCTGAAATTATCTAGAAGAAAATACCTGTATAAGATTTGAGAATTGTCGTCTTGTTTTTGTTTTTTATTCTATTTTCTGGGGTCTTTTTTAATTAGATGTTGCCTAGTGGTGTACACATGCAAATGTGAACAGGTGTAATCGGGAACACACACACACACGCCCATAGACACACAGATATTCGGAGGAGAAGAATCTGTAGCCCTCTTCGTTGGTTGTTCGCATGGGTTATGTGTGGGGCTACGGTGATTCGATTGTTTGGTATTTTCTTATTTAGGGCACTGTGAAAAAAGATTCGGGAACTACTGGTGTAGGATACTGAAAGTCATTGATTCCTCACTAGTAGTATCGATTTAACTGTTATGAAAGAATCAATGTGTAACAGTAATAGCATCTCGTCTCAGAAAATCAGAAAAAAATGCATTATGTTTCTCTTCAATTTGATGACGATACATTTTTAAATGGAAAATATTAGAAACACATCATCAACATCCTCATCGGCTTTTTTGTGACCGTCGTAGGATATGAAACTTCCCCAACATTCGCCGGACCTCTCTATCTAAGGCGTCTTTTCTTTTTTTTTTTTTTCACTTCTTACAGTTTCTCATATGATTTCTTGGGATCCACGTTATCAGTCATGATGTCTCATTGCTGTCTGACATTTTTGCATCTTGAGTTTTCTAATGTTCTGAAAGAAGTGTTACGTTGGCTAACTCAAAAAATTACCCAAATTTGTTACATGAAAATTTGTTACATGTAAAAATATTGTATGTATTATTTGATCAGGAATTAATAGAAACAAACTGAAATATAGGTTAACAATTTGTTTTCAACTAAGTAATCCCAAAGAAACAACCCTTTCACCGAGGATTCTCACATACCTCTGACCCCTGTTTCTTCTCTAATATATTGTGCTATCTTGCAATCTCTGTATGTAACATTTAGCATGGGTTTCTCCTATGCACACTACATTCTAGCAAGTACGAAAATCAACCCAGAACGGGACAGTTTTGTTCAGGTCAGTGTTGTTTGTGATTAAGAGGACAATTTGACAGTAATCCGAGAACCTAAAAAAGAACAACTAAGTTATCAGTGAATGAATCAAAACTGTTCTTTGTAGTACAACAATTTACAGAATAAAACTCTGCCATGTGGTAAATTCTGTCCCATAGTATTAGAAACAATCAATCTGCAGTTTTCAAGTTAGTTTGGATAGCTGTGTATGTATGTATCATGCATACAGGCCGAACCAATGGAGCTAGATGGTCTTAACATATACTCCTTATTATGTCTCAGAAAACATGTTCCTTCTCTAGAACGGTCCATTCACTATGTAAGTTTATGTTAAATTAGCTCCTTTACCGTGTCCGGTTGTATTCGTGCTATTTTTCTGAGAGTCAAGTGCCTCATCCTTCTCAGCTTTACTTACGCACGTATCTTTTATTCTTTTTATTTTTAGAACTGGGATCGTAAGTCTCAAGTCTCCCTTTACTCCCCTCAGTATCCGTCCAGATCCCAGTAGTGCTGTTGTCTACATAGTTTCAATTCGTCTCCCTATTTTCCCCAGTTCCTCTGATCTTGTTTTCAATGTTTTTGTTCTTAGTGAGCCAACTATTATTGGCATTACCCTGACCTTCATGCTCCACACTCTTCTCAACTATTGCATTGTATGTACAATAGATAAAAATCATATGTTTGAATGAATGTATTTACCCATTAGAATGAAATAATCCCATACGTATCCGCATAGCAAATGTTTGTTATTATCAAAGATCTGTCAGTTTAGGTAAGTTTGTAAAACAGCCTTCCGAAATCATTTGGTTGAGAATTCAAATCACCAGAAGGATTGTGAATTTTTCAGCTCTACTTGTTCTTGTCACGGTATTTTAGGAGTTTGACAACAAACAAAATTTCTTAGTCGTGATGATTAGGTGACAGATTATTAGCAATATATTATAGACATGTCTCTTTATTTGAAGTGAATTGTTATGTTTCGTTTGAGGGGGCACGCAAGGACGCATTCTATGATTTTGAATTGAAAAGAAACAGATCTGGTTAATCACTGAATAGAGACCCTCACGCGACCAACGTCTTTTTACGGCATGCTGAGTTGGGGATGATCAATTGAAGAATTTGGAAAAGGGATGATTAATGAATAAGTTACTTCCTTCGCCTTTGAAAAAAAGTCTGAATTTTCAAGAAAAACTGGCTAACACAAACTAAAGGACCAATTAGCATGAACTTACGTTGTAAATTGAACCTCCACTAAAAACCCATTCAGGATGTGAATTTTCAAGGGCAAAAAATGAAGCATGATTCTTAGAAATATTAAAAAGTAAAATTAAAAGTTGAGAATTCCAATGGGGCATGTATGTTTCTTACATACATAGCCAGCCAACCAGCCATCCAGACCAAACTAGCTTGAAAACTGAAGAAACCTATGTTGAAAGTTTTGATGACAGTTCTGGTTGACAGTTTCCAATAAATGGCGGATGTATTTTCATATGTCATGACATGTGAAAAGACACCAAGTGAAAGTTTTATGCTTCTGTAATGAGAAAAAAAAAACAAAGTACGAACAGAAGTTTTGATCACTTTTGATGACATTGCGTCAGGGTTATTTGATGTCATAAAAAAAGTCCGAAATCATAGAAAAAACTTCTTTCGAGAAAGACAAGAATGTTTTGCGACGACATCCAATACGTTCAAAGTATTTGGCGCTTCAAAGTAATATCTGTCAGTTTTGTTAATTTAGTATGACGTTTGAAATTTCAAAACAAGAACCATGAGCTCAATGACGCGTCCACAATACGAGAAGCAATTTGTCTTTTTCTGGGTCAATTGATCTTGATATTTGTTCAATACTGCCAGCTCGATCGCCATATGACTGATAGATGAAATTAATACACAATAAAAGAAAATACAACGATTTAAAGCGTTATGGATTAATTTTCACGCAATTGCAACCTGGGAATAATCAGCAGATATTTTTTCAACAAAAATCGTAAATGGCCATTCTTGATGTTTTGGGGCCATTTTTTTAGCATTTTTTTTTACAAACATCGGACCTCAGTTATTCTAATCTGACATCAAAACCGATGGTAAAAAATTGATCAGAAAAGATGTTCTTTTAATGACATTACACATTTTAACAACATCACATCTTCTTTTCTGACGCAATAGCTGCTGATGAATAAAACATAAAATTTCCTTCCTTCCTCTTTCAGTTATTTAACATAATTGGAACCGACTGATCAAAAAGCGTCTTCTAGAGATGTGCTTAATCTTATATCTTGACATTTCGATATTCAATGTATTGAACTTTAGTTTTTACTTTTCATTATCTTTTCAATTTCTTGAAAACAATTGCAAAATTCTAATCTTCCAATATCTCAATGAAGTCAATGAATTTGTTTTAGCTTGTTTTTAAATGTTCAACATTTCTAGAAGTCGGTGAGGAATCAATTTCCCAGTCAATTGCTTGGTAACCAATTAATTAACTAGGGATCAATTGACCAGTGACCATTTAATTAACTAGGAATCAATTGACCAGTGACCACTTAGTTAACTAGGGATCTATTGACCATTGATCACTTAATTAACTAGGGATCAATTGACCAGTGACCATTTAATCTACTAAGGATAAATTGACCTGTGACTACTTAATTATCTCGGGATAAATTGACCAGTGACCAAATAAACTCTGACCAATTGATCGGATGTCTTTCAATGTGCCTTGATTTTGTCCTTCATTTGTAGTTGCAATAAGACCCCCAAAAGTTTGTTTTTTTAAAACTATTTTTCCAAAAATAAAAACATTTTTGGAAAGGGACTAGTGGAGTACTGATGCTAATTTTCAAATCCGTAGACAAAATGGTATAGCCAGGGCTGCTGGAACACAAATAAAAAGACCCGTCAAAATAAGACCACAAACAGTTTTAAAAAAATAAAAAAATTCTTGAACATGTCGAATGGAATGCTGATGTAAACCTCCAGGTCTGTAGACAAAACAATGAGGTCAGGAGCCATGGGATAAATAACCAAGCGAAGATATGATTAAGACATGCACATATAAGAAATAAAAAAGGATAGACCCATTGCTAAAAGGCTGCTGTTGCTGTTGATGATAATGATCGGTCTGGATTTTCCAAGATGAAACATGGAAGCATCTGGACAAAATAAAATTATACACTGGCAAAGGAGCTATAGTTCTAACTTGATTGTTAACCCTTTCTGTAAAAAGCATGACACACCTTAGACTGAAAAACCCAAGCTACACTGAGACTGGTACAACCAACAATCAAAGACTAGCAGGAAGCAAAGATCAAAGATAGGGAATGCACTGAAACAGGAATACGAGGATCATGATTGATTCTATGCTTTCGAGCCAAACTTGTATCTCTTTTATTTTGGTATAAGTTGGCCAACTATCAGTCTGCTGATATTTGATAAATATTTCCTATTCGTGGAAATAGTTGTCCTCTTTATGACTTTGAATTCCATGATGCAAATTTCCCAATGAGTCTACTCCTTCATTTCCTTCATGGCTACCGAACCCAAATAACGGCTGCATAGATAGACGTATCAATAGAGATATCTACACAGGAAATTAACTGGCCTGAATAAAGAAAAATTATCTCCCTTGTCATATACGTCTGTATCGATGGTTAATCTCATATTTACCTACGCTTTCGTTTCTGTGCCAATAGTAAACATTACATGTGAGGTACAGAGAATAAACGGCTGTGTTATCTGATGAAAGGAATTGAATCTATCTACGCATCTGGCTATAAGTCAACCAATTTAAATACCAACGGATGAGCAAAAGAATTCTCTCTCTCTCTCTCTCTCTCACACACACACACACACACACACACACACACACTTAGTTGGGCTAGTGCTTTGGTCCATGATGTGGATTAATTCGTTTTGCAAACTATGAATTGAACTTGATGAAAGGAAGTTCTGACTTCAGTTTCCAGTAGCATTTATCATAAGAATTCATTGTATATTCACACATATTCTGTATTCTTCAAAGTTTCTACTCTCTCTCTCTCTCTTTCTCCCCTCTTCTCCTTCCTCTCCCTACTCTCTCTCTCTCTCACACACACACACACACTTTGTCTGTCTATTTTGTTACATACATGCTTACACGCGTTGACGCTTGATTTTTGAACAAATCAAATTCTGTGATCGATTTTATATTCCATTCTTTAGATACAGACAGTGATTGGATTGATTATGATTCTAATCAGTATTAGTTCCAAGGAATCAATTTTCAGCCGTGGAAATTCTGATAACTGATCCAATTCCCGACATGAAAGGTGCTATTCGGGGTTTCCATTGCCTTGTCTTTTTGTTCATTAGTAAAAACAAGGATGATATAAACAACAAAAAAACGATAGATATACAATCAGGTTCAACCTATTTGAAGCTATAGTTTTCTCCAAACGAATTTTCAAATGATAATATGTTATTCATTCAGCCTTCTGCAATCAGTTGGTTGATAGTTCAAATCATGGAAAGGGAATGTGAATTTCACGTTCCTGTTTACTTTTCTAATTTTGGTCAGACTTGTTCTTATTCAACTCATGGTAAAAAAAAAAAAAACAGAGGTCAACTTCATTTGGGGAAGAGATGCATGAAAAGAGAGGGAGAAAGATATACAGATAGAGAGAAAAAAAGGAAAAGTCGGACAAAAAAGAGGAAATTAAGACAACCAGACGGACTGACGAAAAAAGAAAGAAAGACTGAAAAAGAGAAAAAGATAAAAGAAAGACAGTCAGCAAGAGAAAGGATGAGGAAAGAAAGAAAAACAGAACTAGAAAGAAAGAGGGAGAAAGAAAGACGGAAAGAAAAGAGGAGGAGGGAGAAAGAAAGACGGACAGAAAAAGAAAGACAGAAAGAAAAAGAAGGAACAGCATACAGAAAAGGAAAGACTGGCTCAGAAAGAAAGACAGAATGGAAAAGGAAGAACGACAAACAGGAAAAGTAAGAAAGAAAGACTGACAGAGACTGAAAGAAAAAAAAGGAACGCCAAAGAAAAAAGACAGACTGAAAAAAGAGAGAAAGAAAGAAAGTCCATCAAACAAAAAAAAAGGAGGAAAGAAAAAGAGGAAGGAAAGGCTGAGGGAAAAACGAAATGTAAATAAGATGAAAGAGACAAGGAACTCATTCAAATTATGATTGAATTTCCCAGCTTCCATCACGCTTCAATAAGCGAACTTGCTTTTCTGATTCTTCTGCATTCATCTGTTCAGAAATCAATGTATTTGTCATTATAATGTGTGAAATCACAAACAGACCTATTTGCGCGTGTGCAAATCGTATGCATCCCATTTTTAATCACCGCCACCTACAAAAGACCCTTTTTAAACACTGATGCTGGTTTACGTTAGCCATGTGTCCTTACATATATATGTATGTATCTATGTAACTACCTGTGTATCTGTTCGGACTCTAACTATTCATGGTAGAACATTTCTGTACACACGCTGCCCTATATGATTTTGGAAAATGTTTTTCTGTCTTTCTGGAAAATTCATTTCCAAAATAGGTTTATAATGGGATTCAATATGTAATGAGAGTTTATGTTAAATTGGTTGCTAGTTTGTATCCGCTTGTTTTGGGGGTGTTTTTTGTTTTTTGTTTTCGGAGGGTTTTTTTCCCTAAATTCAGACTTTTTTAGTGATCACAGCCCATCATGGAGTTTTAGAAATATCTCATCCATTGATCACCCCTTTTTCAAACTTTTCAATTGCTCATCCTCAACATAGCATTTATGGATACTGGTGATTCATAATTGTCAAACTGAGTTGACTTATCGTGAATTTGTCAGACACTGGACTTTGGTATTTCAAATATGAATAAGAGAGAGGGAGAATGGAAGAGCGGTGCCATGACGTCATGTCATGTAAACCTGCATTTGCGAGTTCTCTGTATTTTTTCAAAACATTGAATTTCGGTTATAAAAAGTATTATTATCAAAATCTTATTACTGAGTTTTGACTTTATTTTCGTTTCACAAAAAAGTGACGTCAATACTAAGAATAAGAGTTACGTTCATAAAAACTGATGATGAATTCTCTATCTCAATTCAGGTCGGTATGTTCTATTACTGTAACTACTAAGAAAGAAGATGACATGGGACTAGTAGTTTTGGAATTATGTTGTATGGTGAAAGAAATTCTGTTTTGTTTACTTTTTAGATTTTAATGGAGCAGGGGAGTTTGACCCTCGCGGAGCTAAACTTGTTTTCTTTTTCACTGATCATTTACTTCTTTAATTTACTGCCCAGATTTTACACTGACAATCTCCCGTCGGCATTTGGTCAACGTGTAATGTTGAAAAAATACCTGAAAGAGTAATCATCGATAAAATGAAACACTGTCTCTGCAACGTAAATTCGACAAGAAATAGAAAGTTTGTTTTTTTTTTTTTCATTAGTCATACATCAAGACACACCGATGCACCCAGGGCATTTTTTTACAGAATTGCTTGGTGGAAAAATAATTATTTATCAGAAGTAAAACGTGCAACTTTTCGATTGTGCAAATCAATCATGGAGCCGCTCCGTCATGTTTGAAAAGCAGATATCGGAAAATTAGAAATTCTGTGAACTCTATCCATCTATCTTCCTCTCTTTCCCTCTTTCCCTCTTTCCCTCCCTCCCTCTCCCTCTCCCTCTCCCTCTCTCTTTCATTGACGTCACTTACCTAAGATTGTATTTCTGACGTGGTAACATTGTCTCATTTTACCTCATTATGTCGTACAGGAATACGATGCAACTGTTTTGAGTCGATTATATTCATTATCTGCACACTGACAGAAGCTACACTTCTTGGTTTAGTGATACGAGTTTGAAATAGATTCAGGTGAGGGAGAAATAGTTCACTTCTTCCTACAAATTCATGAGGCTTCAACATCGAAGAAGAGACAAACAGACCTGGTTAGTCACTCAATAGAGACCATCACATGACCAACATCTTTTGGGTGCCATATCATGTTGGGGGGGATCAATTGAAAATTTAGAAAAAAAGAGTGATCAATGAATAAGTTACTTCGTTCAGATTTTGCGACGCAGTCATCAATAAAAAGTTCGAATTTTCCAAAAAACAAGCAGACATAAACTCAGATATCAGCTTAGCATAAACTTGCATTGCAACTGAACACCCCCATAAGAAACCCACCTGGGGGAAAAATTTGTACACATGATACGGAGAAAAGATCTAAATTTCCTGTCCTCTACATTGGTACAATCTGTGCGCTTGATATATACATACATATATTGCCAGCCTGACCAACTTAACAACTGATAGAAACTTATGTTGACAGTTTTGGTGACTGTTTCTAATAAACCCAAGTGTGTTGATGTAATATTTAGTGATCCACTTAGTTCGGTTCATACAGGATTTTTTTTCTTTTTTTGACATCAACTTAATTAAACACAATATTTACTGTTTTGTTTAAATATCTCCAGCCATTTTTCAAGTAAATTCAAGTAAACTTATTACAAACAATTACCCAGAGATATACATACAGTCCAGTGTTATCCTGATGAATCATTAAATCATTAACTTAATCAATTCTAGACGCTTTTCGTCGATTTTCACCTTCAATTAGTATGACGCTAAAAACTTACCTTAAAAACACCAACCCTGAAAAACACTCACCCTGCAGCTAGAGCAATGCTCATTTTAAAACTGGAAAAGTAACAATAGCCGATTTTTTCCTCCAATCCTACCATGCACACAGGATTGCATTCCTTGGATCAAGACCAACTATTGGAAAAATTAACAATGGTTCATAGCGCTTGGCCCACGATGTCTTGCATTCCAAGTTGAGGTAAAGTGTCTATTTTTCATGCTCGTCACAATTCCTTCCAGAACCGGACCATTTTCGTTACATTGAGTGGCGTGCAATGGGAAATACTCTACAGTCCAAAAAGCTTTTTCCTTTTTCTGCCAATGTATAAGCTACACATTAGAGCCAGTGTGAAAGATTTTTGGTGCTTGATTTGAATATTTCAAGTACGTAGGCAGTCTCTAGGCCGTACATTGTTGATGAGTTTCAAGTAATAATTTAGTGTCTTTGATATCGACATAATCTCGGCTTCACAAACCATGGGCATCATTCAGTGAGAAATGTTCGGTACATACTTATCAAACCGCTTTTTACACGTTGAGTAATTCACAGAACCTTCTGTAAACAGCTCACATCTTTCTTTTGCTTGAGTACCATTTTTAACTTTCCCAAAATGAAAATGAAAACGTAATGTGTCAAAAACATTGTTTATTCTCTTCTATTTTTCAAGTTAAAATCACAGACAAAAATACTCTGATTTGACGATTTAAAAATATGCATGTTGATATGATAGCTTTCACAATATAGTCGAAAACGATTATTTTTGGTCAGACCAACACTAAGCCAACGTTCACCTTTCTATTTCTGAAGTTAGATGAATGTCCATGTGCGCTCATAGTCAAAAATATGGAAAAAAAAGATCATATACTAGTAAATGCGATACTAGCAATGACCCTAACTCTACCCTTAAACACTAACCCGAAATCATAGTAATTCCAATAAAATAAAGTTTCAGATGTTTAGAGTTTTCTGCTTTCATTTATTCCGTAGTTTGACATCAACATCAGCTAATCACGTATATCATCTATCTTGATTAACTCCATCTTCGGAGTAAGGGTGGGTGCTGCCTACCGAGAAAATCAACATTCGAAATCATGGAAACAGAACTTGGCTCGAACCTCGACCTCTGACACCAGTGGGAAATACATAACTATTTCATCCAAAAAGGTCTTTTACAAAGGATATTTGTGGTATAAGTGTTATATATTCAGCCATGTAGCTTTATGAATATAGAGCTTATGATTGGTGTGTTTAAGGGACACGTCAATGAACGTTGAGTTACGCAATGCACCTAAACTAAACACCCGACTACGTGTTGTGTTTAGGAACTTTGACCATGCAACATATGTGTGGCTGCGCATGAGAAATACCAAACGAACCATTTTTGGTTGATTGTTTTGTTGTTTTCAGAGCTACGCAGCTCAGTTGTTTTTCAAGCTTAAAAACTCAACCAATCAAACTTCTAAATAGAAAAAAAGAAACAGAGAACTGTTGGTCTGAAAATAACAAAAATATCAACTTTTGAAAAATGGTCTGCACAGCCACTTATATATAAAGCGGTCAACGGACATCAGAAGAGAATTATTCCTACTCAGATATTTCTTTCCTGTCCCTCATTATGGTCGGAAATGGTCGAACGAAATTCGATGGAAAATGTTTAATTCGGCCAAAACGTTTGTCTAAAACGATCAAGAAGAAGAAACTTTATTTCTTTGTTTGACATCTGGTTGTGTCTGCATGATGCATCCAAATAAAGAAAGATCTCTTAGCCACAAAAGAGGGAGCTGTATTTTATTATCAAACTCCATAACTGGAGTTGACTTTACTTTTTCTACCGTAACAAGAACAAGAACAAGAAGAGCGACAAATATAATCCTATCCCAAATCAAGATAAACCTAGTTGTATCATCCACATCTCCTACCATGATCTGAACTCACGACCAACCTATTGCTGGGGGTTGCTGTCTTACTGACTAAACTAAATTAGAATTTCTCAGATATTAGCAAAAATGTATCATACAGATATGCAAGGGCTTATTTCATTTTAATAAAGAAATATATTTATATAAAAATACTTTTTATCTATCATATATAGAACTGGCTTGTAACCGTTCAAAAAAAAACGGAGTTGTTCATGTATAGATCGGCATTAAGTAGCCTGAATCTATTCTATTTGGTTATTTATTTTTTGATAGTTCAAATTTTTCTCTCAAGTAACAACACAACTGTTCTAGTGTGTGATCAGAGGTTTTTAGTCTTAAGAGTTTCTATAGTGTAATCTATGACGTAATTGTTTTGCTGCAATAAGAAGATTCAACCAATGAGATGCTTTGGCGACAAACACAGAAAAATTTGCATGTAAGCTCATTATATGGTTAAAGGATACAATCGTTTCTGTCGTCATCTGAAGTTGAAATAGAAGTAGGAGTTGAGTTTGACCCTGAAGCAACCAGATATTTTCTCCTATACTCCTAACCATTAAATGAATCATTGACAGTACCATGGCTTTTTTTTACCTGTCTAGGAGTAAGGCACTCATGTAGGGCCGAACTTGCGAACCATCAGGCTACGGTAGGCGCCATTAAAATAATTCCCAAAGGAATTCTAACATTTCTTTGTCCGGAAACACTATGTTCCTCCAATAATGAGTCTAGACAAAAATCGATTTTTTGTTATTTTTATTTTTTTTCGAGCAAATATATCACTTAAATTCAAAAATTGTCACGATAAATATAAGTATCTTTTCGCGTGTTTCAGTTCATTAGATAAGGAATAGGTTTCTTTTTTGAAAAGCCAATAAAATGCTTATGCAGTGTTTCTATTCATCATCATCAGCAGCAGCAGCAGCTATTTAGCGTCCGTTGTTGGAAATAGACCTTCCCCAGGATTTGCCAGAACTCTCTATCATGAGCGCTGCGGAGCCAGCGCTTTCTGAACTCATTTAGTTCGTTACGCCATCTTGTTTTCCGCCGGTCAAAGTTTTGTATATAATCTATGGGGATCAACGTTACTAGTCGTGATACATGCCTTCGTCGGGTGTTGTTGATTCTAGAATGTGGAATCACTATTTAGGGCGCATGCTCAATTGGACTGGACACTTCATATCTGTTTTTGTTTTTGTTTTTTGTATATGCTGGTCGTGTTTTTGGGACACTCTATGAGTTCGTTTCGACAAGAGACATCCGAACTTGTTGATATGTATTTAGCAGATCTTTTTGCAAAAACAGGCTTTGTCCCATATACCAACGTTTCTCAATCCATGGGTCAGGACCAAAATTTGGATGTGAAAGGGAATTTAGATCGCAATCAGATTGACTTTTTTTATCGATTTTTGTTTCATATCAAGAAAAATAAATAATTACTGTTGAAACAGAAATTTTGCTGTATGATGTATATAATTACGGTAATTCTAATATCTATATCGTTGATGATTTTATTTCTGTCTGTTTGATTGTGTGTTACGGTAACGAATGAAAAAACAGCACATCATATCACAATTTTGTTCCTGTGATGTGGTCAAAATGCTCTGACCAGGAGGAAAAAGTTAATCCCGATCCAATCACGCCACAGGCTTCCGACTAATTATCAATTAAATTTTTCTCATCAATAATCTCGTCAAAGCAAGTACCAACAAGTGATCCTACGCACAAACACTAATTAATCAATAGGAAACGACTATTCAATTTTCCTTCCCAAATATTTTCAGTTATTTCATCATGTTCAATCAACGAATGAAAGGCTTGTCATCCTGTGAAGAATTTCAAGACGCTGCTAGAGATGAAAGCAAAGTGGAAAGTTGAAATGAAAAGAAAGAGAAGTTGCCGTCGGAGAGGGACATTCAGTTAGAAATCGAGGCGTACAATACAAAATAATGGGTCGTTGCAAAAATAATTGCTCTTTTTACCCATGCACTTGAGGAAGTATATCCCAGCTCAGAATAAATGCCATTTATCGGAATAAGAACTTTCAGAATCTACACTCTTCTGCCAATTACAGACAAGTATATTGATCCCAGAAGAATTGAATTTTGAGATCTGGGAACTATTGAATTTTCCAAAGGCTGCTGCTTGGCTGTTGAAGACATTCCCGTGCAGGAAATATTCGGAATGCTTGAAAAAAAGTAGTATTCTGTCGGAGAGAGAGGTTTATTGAGTGAACTGGATGAGATTACAGTAGCTGTGTTCGTTCAATTTCTGCAGAGTCATTCGTTCCACAGGTCTAGCTTTTCCAATTTTGTACAAATGTCAAACAACATTGTTTTGCATGGCTCCGTTGTTCACAAAAGGACGTCCACATTTTCAAAACTCTCCTTTTAGTTTTGAAATTTTAGAAACCAATATTGAGTTGTACGTTCGTTGATGGTTCCCGGGCCAAATACTCGGTTGATATTGCGAGCAGCTTCTGCTGATTTACGTCCCAGTTCGAACTCATACAATAAAACTACTCGAATTTGCTTTTTTCCATCTTTTTTGAATAAGCCAGAATAAATAGTGAAAAGAAAACGTTCAGTTCAATAGATAAACTTGATAAAATGATACTTCATTCAAAAATGAGCATCATATTTTAAAATAACAAAAACCGTTATTTTTGCACCAACCTAATAGTTGAGAATGGAAGAAAGGAAACATAGGAAACTGGATTAAACTTAAATTTCAGCTTTTTATCAATATCAATGAACTTTTTATCGTCATACGATTGAAAAATCAAACAATAATGATTAACATCGTCATTGTTCGATTCAAATTGCAATATTCCAGAATTTTTGATGAAATCATAAGCTGTACATTCAATGACTATACGACAGTCTCTTTTTTCAACTGATGCTCCCATAGGATGGGAAATACGTTTCGTCGGAACATAAGAAATAACTCGACCTGATGCAGAGGTCGCCAAAGGCAACCTTTAAGCGAATGTTAAAAAAAACAGAATTTTAATTATTTTCAAAAGCATCGAGGCTGACCTAAACGAATGCAGAGTTAATGGTCTTTACACTATGTTTGTTGCTACTTCAAATAGTTCTGCTTTTTTGAGCTGAGATGAAAAAGCGAAATGTCATCAGCAGGAAAAGAAGAATCGATCTAATTTTATTACAGAACCGGGTGATCGATTTTTAATTCGATTCCCAATCATCTTTGAGCTTTAGATCAAACGACAGTCTCCAGGGGAGGTTCTTAGTGGCAGCTCTGTAGTAACAGCACCGGATCTGACTTGGAAGGCTGATTCCTTGATCAGTGGCATTGATTAATTCGTTTTTGAAACTATGAATTAAACTTGATGAAAGGAAGTATCTTTATACATTTTCCGTCTTCTTCAACTCACCTCTTCTCTTGCTTTCTCTCTCTCTCTCTCTCTCTCTCTCTCTCTCTCTCTCTCTCTCTCTCTCTCTCTCTCTCTCTCTCTCTCTCTCTCTTTCTTTCTTTCTTTTACTCACAATTTTTGTCTAGCAATTTCTTCATAGTGGAAGATTTTTGAAGTCGTATGCCCACTCATGGGAATATCAAAAATAAAGCCGTCTAGTCATATTTTAAAATTCTAAAAGTAATAGAAAGAATTATTCATATATATTTTTCTTTTTCATAATTGATTTTTTGTATATATTTTCCTTTTTCGTGGTTCATTTTGGAAACACATTTTAGTCTTCAATAGTTTTACTAGTTTTTCTTTCATCTCAATTAGTTGCTTTTCGTTACAGCTACTCAGACCGTCTATGGTCACCAATAAGCGGCACAGGGGAGGGAAAAATAATTTCTCGGAGAGAATAGAAGTTGCATCTCATTTGCCTCGGAAAACCTTATTTCTGTCGCAGCTACTTTTCTACGAGCTATAAGAACTTTTTTCTAACTCAAACTCAAATCAATATCACACGATTAGAAACTACCAGCAAAAACTGTTAACATAGGTTTCTTTGGTTTTCAAGTTTGGCTGGCTGACTGGCTATTTCGGTTTATATATGAAATTATGTATGTCTCACGCATGTAGGTTGCACCAATGAAGCCAGAGAGCTGAAAATTAAACATCTACCGCTTTATGTCTAGACAGAACGTTTTTGTTTTGTTTTGTTTTGCTTTTCAAAATTCACCTTAAATACTACTATAGATGGAATATACTTCGTAATGTTAAATGGATCCCCCCGTTTACGCCCGCTTTTCGGGAGGAAAGATCATACGTTTATAGTGATCACTGCACAAACAAAAGTCGAAAGTAGTAACTGATCCGTTGATCACCCCTTTTTCCAATTTTTCTGATTGATCACCCATTACACAGCCTGTTGCCAAACGACATTGGTTGTGTGATTGTTTCTATCCAGTGACTAACCAGACCTGTGGGTTACAGATTCTTCTCTCTTTGAGTGTCTTTGCCTATCTTCATGCGCACACGTATGTGTGTGGGGGTGTTCCTAGTCACATTTTGGGGGATACAGCCGTGAAGATTTGCACTTGGTACCAACTAAAATGTGGTTTCTGTTTTTTTTGGGGGGGGTCAAAAAGTGCTTCTCTGAGGTTACAGTTTTGGGACTGACAGTTCCCAAGTCTTGTGGTGGTACTTTTTAGATTATTTCATATAAAAATCTTCTTTTTTTTTTTTTTTTAGATAATTAGCTCTGATACTCGTTCAGGCTATGGTGATTTATTCATGCGAGTTATGGATATTCATTATTAGCTTCACTTTGAGCCAATTCCAAACTATCTTGTCTTTGTTTATAAAACCTCCGTCGCAAAATCCTGTACCTTTCTATTATATATTCTCTCTCTTTTTACATTTCAGGCTTTGCACTTCTCCTACGGATTAGGGGCATTCATCAGCCCAATGGTGGCCGAACCTTTCTTGCTGAATGTCGACTGTACTCCATATATTGATGGGTACTCTATTCACAAAACTGCTAACCTGTCGAGCAGTAACCCGGAAGACGTAACCGTGCCGCCATCCCCTTCAAGACTAGCCACTGTCCAGCATGAAAGTAGGCTTAAAGACGCCTTTTACATCATCGGAACTATACAAGTGAGTAGAAGCAATACCGTATTTCATGGTATATGATATGCACAGCCATATAATATGCACATCAATTTTTTCAGGCATATTCATTGAAGGAAAAAAAACAAACAAGGTTCTGCCCTCTTTTTCCCTAATCTCCATAGCCCTCCACAGTTTTGGGTTACTTTATTTTGTTCTTCTCTATTCAAATCTATATTAACCCCTATCCTACAGTGGCTTGCTGTTCACATTATTTGCTAAGCCCAGTGACGCTAGTGAACATCTGATAACGCGTTCTCCCGAGACAGAATTAGGAAAAGGACGCGCGTTATATACTGCGAAATACGATTGTTCATTCTCGTCCGTACATGTTACAGTAAACATTTATACGAAAATATGCCTGTATTTGAATGAGTACAATATGATATCACAGCATTATTTAAAGTGACATCATGACAAATGTATGAATTTGGTCGTGTTATTTTGGCTACATATTCCGGAATTAATCTTTAAATTATTTCTTCCTTTGTCATTTTTCTGTCGTTCTCAGCGAATCCCAAGATAATCACTTGAATTGTTTAAGAAGCGAGAAAGTCAACATGACTCATTTTTGTTCAATAAAAACCGAAAGTGAATAATGAAAAAATATTAAGAAGGATGCGGAATTAGCATGAATGTCTGTGTATTAATATATTTTTCTTATTGTAAATAAGAAATATTTGCTTTTTCAAAAATGGAATCAAAATAGCACAGAACAAACCTAGCAGAAGACCAGACATAAAATGGAAAGTTGAGATAGAAAGGTTTGCTAGTGAGACATTGGGGGGGGGTAGCACAGTCACGTTCGGCATGGAAGAAAATTGGAAAAGCCCTTTCTCCAGCAGTGGATTGATGATCCTTCGTCCTTTCGATAGTCACCTATGGAGTTGAAATATTGACCCGAGCCAAAAGATTGATCTTCAAACTGAGAGCCATGCAACGTGTATCGGATAGAATCATGCTTAACACGGAGATCACAAGACAGCAAGAACATACAGGAGTCAGAGATATCATTTTAAAAAAACATCAGAAAACCAAAATGAGAATGGGCTGGTAATGTTGCAAGAATGTCAGACAAACGCTGAACATCACAACTCATCACGATCCCCAGGAATCATATGCGAAACCGTAGCCGGATTAAGATAAGATGGCGTAACGAAGTAGACAGGTTCAGAAAAGTACTGGCTCCGCGACGTCTATGATAGAGAGGTCTGGCGAATTCGTGGGAAGATATATGTCCAAAACCAGACGTTAAAATGATGATAACGATAATGATTATGATCATAATGATGCGTATGCAAGATCTCAGCTTTTCTAAGTTCTACTCTATCACACTCACGCTTACAATTAGTCATTATTTTGCACTAACAAACCAACTATTTCTGGCGATAAGGAAAATATTCGATAATTGAAACAGAGTTTTCACAAGTTCCGGTACGCACTATACAATCATTAATTTTCGTCTAGAATTTCTTTCATCTTTATTATAGTTACTTTTCATCACAACTGCACAGACCGTCGGTCTACGGTCATTAGTAATCAACACAGGTCGCTCGGCGCCATATCATCATACTCAACTAGTAGTATTAGTCGTTGTAATATTGTCCTGATTTATTTTCAGATGTGTTCATACATCTCCATTTGACGCTTCTCGATCGGTCTGTCCGTCTCATACTTGTGAAATATTGCAATATAGAAATATTGTCAAATAATCTTTCTAAATAAGAATCGTAAATTCTTATTATCAGTGTTTAGGGGTCCTTTTTGGCTTCTTTAGAATAAAAAAATGCCGAATCGTACATTCTAATACGACATCATAGCATTAACGACGTCACGCCTTCAATGACATCATATCTTCTCTTACTTCCTATGTCTGTTGTTTAATGTAAGTGGGACTAACAACATGGCAACAGACAATCACATTTTAAAACACTTTCATGTATTTTATAGCTCGGTTGATCTTTTTCACATGGACGAATTTATTATAAAAGACAATCAATCATACATATTAATTTGCAAACATGGCTCTTATATAAGGTAAAGCGTCAAGTCTCCCAAGAGACAAGCCTCAATGGAGTATATTGCACGCACATCTTTAGTGATCCTTGCAAGTCTCAAGTCTGGTCGAGACCAGGACTTTATACCTACAGGTTTTCATGACCACACCTTTTGTTAGGATGCAAGTCCACTGAAGGGATACCTCCACTCAATCCACACAGCTTACAGTGTACTCAATTAGCAGCGGAGTACACAGGCAAAAGTTTTCCACACTCTTCACTCCGGGAATCAAACCAAAGACCTCCTGCGTGTGAGGCAGATGTGCTAACCATTATGCTATCCGAACAGACTGGCTTTTATATAGATAGATGTAAATACATATTTCTTCTATGAATGCTTTTATCAGAAACACTGGAAATCAAGATGAAATCATTGTCAGTTATCACGAATTGATACAAGCATAACTGGATTTTTTTATTCTTTTCAATTCTATTCTATTATTTCTAATTTTGCTTCAATCCATACAGAATCCTCAGAGTCATGTTTCAATAGTTTTAAATACAAAAGAGTCAAGGTCGTATAACATATTTCCTTCCATAAATGGTTCTTATAATTGAAGATTCCAGAAAGAAAGAAAATTAAAGTCTTTCCAAACGAGTCTGTCTGCTTCATTCACTATATTTTCTCAAGAAAATCCAAGAAATATTCACCATGCTTCTTGTTCTGTTTTTTTGGGAGGGGGGGTCGCTCTGAATAGGAACCGATAACCAAAACTGTTAAGGAAGATTTCTTCCGTTTTCAAGTGAGTCTGGTTGTTTGGCAATGCATCTATCAAGTGTACAGGTCGCACCAGTGTAGCTGGGGACTAAACATTCTAATATTCACTCCCTTTTATGTCTAGAAAAAACGCTATTTTTGCTTTTTGAAAAATTCTCTTTCTTAGTAGGTTTTTTTTAGGGGGTTCAGTTTCCGATGTAATTCTACACCCAATTGATCCCCGATTTTCATTCAATAGTGTTCACCTTTGCATTTTGAAAATTCAGACCTTTTTAGTGATCAATGACCAACAAAGGGCGAGAAAAGTAACTCGATCATTGATTGCCCTTTTTACCAATTTTTTAATTGATCATCCCAACACGACATGCTGCACAAAGGCATTGATCACATGATGGTTTCTATTGAATGAGTAACCGGATCAGTTTCTTTATTAATTTGTTCCTTGCCTCCGAACACAAATCTCATAACTGAACAGATGAATGAAGATGTTTTAAATTGATTTATCGCAGCTTTCTTTTCGCATCTAATTCACAATGTACAGATCTCTAAGAATATCCTTTATCAAATCATCTACAAATAGGAAGAAAGAAAAGAAATTTAATCTCCAAAGGAAATTCAGCAAAAATGACAGTGACAAACTTGAACAAAATGATATATATATATATATATATATATATATATATATATATATATATATATATATATATATATATATATATATAATGTGTACTTTGGCCGCAAATTTTCTTTTTGATATACCTTTCATCAAAAATGACAGACAAGGAGCATCTTTTATTACTTATTTCTTGTTTTCGTACAAGTGGAAATATCTTTGATGCTAATATGAATATTACCCAAAAGATAGAGCATATAGTGTTGTTAGAAGCGCTTTATATATATATATATATATATATATATATATATATATATATATATATATATATATATATATATATATATATATATATATATATATATATATATCTCCAGAATATTCCTTCAGCCTGAGATATAGATTTTTAAGGTGGAGCTAGCCTACTTAGGGTCCGCCACGCCCTTTAGACCAAGGGTAAACTTCCTGTGGCCCACTGAGGTGGCACGGATAGGAACCGGATTCCAAGGTCGTAATTTTGACAGAAGTATTTTTTTCTTGACTGATGTGAGTCAGCTATGTAACTGATCGAAAATGAGGATCAATTTTCCTGGTAGATTGATTTAGTGATACGTGTGAAATATCTGGCGAGACTTGGGAAACGCTAGGCCATTCAGTAGGTACAAAAAGTACATCTTGACCTTTGACTAGTGGAGTTTTTGTGTTTAAAAGCCGAGTTTGCTCTACCGAAAGCTTGCTCTGCCGAAAGCTTGCTCTACCGAAAGCTTGCCAAACTAATGTGATTCTTAGTTTTATTTTTATTTTGATAATTTCACGGAGATTTGTGGTCCAAGGTAGATACAGTAGTCTACTTTCTCCAGCTCTGCGTTACGTATTTTCGGACGTGGATTTTGAAATTTAAAATTTAAAATCGTTCTCATTGGAAATCGATGGTGAAGAGATTGGCACTGGTCAGGAATTAATTCAAGCGTCAACGACTGAATGTATCAGGTTGTCCTACATAAATGGCCGTTTTTACTTTTTTTCAATTTTAATTTAATAATTTCAAAATCTGTAAGAATGAACTTCAAGTTCTCAGAAACACCAATTTCGTATTTGGAATGGGAATTAGCTCAGAAATAACAGTGCGACGCTGTATATGTATAATACGATATTGGATATCAAAAAATTTGAGGGATGTTTATTCCACAGATATGGGTAATTCATATCTGCACAAAATTTATCAAAATGTTATTCTATAGCTAACCAAGCTTCTCAAACATCTTTTTAGCCATGTTGCTTTGATATTACTGAGTTCAAACTTATAAATAGCGAACCTCTAGGTAGTACACCTACCTTAAGTGATAGTTTTCAAGCTGGTCTCGCAGATCTCTCACCCCTTATTGTGTATACTTTTTGTAGCCCTATTCCGGACTAAACAAACTTTAGGAAATACATACAGTTAAAATAACTGGTTGATGATTTGCTTCGTTAAAACTAATGAAAATAATAGTTAATAAAAAAAAAGAAAAATTAATTCCTTCTCAGAATAAGAATTTTCAGATTAGTCTAAACTACTATTCAATTTCAAAGTTCAACAATTATGTTTAACAACTTCAGCTGTCATTCAATTTTATCATATTCATTCTATTAGATGAAATATTGTAAATGATTATTACTGATGTTTTGCTACGATTTACCTTCATCTTAATCGTTGTTGCTTTTTATCGTAATCAAACTCCTTAACAGCACAGATCAAAAAACGTTTTTCTTCATTCCGATCCCAGCTGATAAAAAAGCAACTACAAATAAGATGGAGGTAAACAGCAGCAAAACATTAATAAATATTTCAGCTGTGATATCAATGTATAGATTAATTCAGAATATGAAAAATAGCGTTAGATTGCAAATAACCGAGGCCTTAAATCATGGATATACAATCATTGTAGCCCATAGGCGCTTGATGTAGTAGAGAAGCGGTAAGCCAGCTACTTTCGCAGACTATTGATAATTTAATGAGTTCGATCCCTCCATATGACCCAGCATTGTGTCTGACCGAGATAGCCTGCCGTAGAGCGGTTGCTAACAAGCAAGTTTTGCTAGACCATTAATTGTGTAATGAATTCGACCCCAGGAGGCGATATCCAGGCCCTGTGTCAGACTAGATTAAACTTTGTAAACCTAAGGCCCCTGTCTTGGAGCATTTACTTGCAAGCTGGTCTCCCAAAACACTTACAAGTGTATTGAGTTTGATTCACACTACACTTTTAGCATAATATAAAAAATGTTGAATTTCAACTAATATCGCCCACTTCAGGAAGCACTAAGTTTAATTTTGAAATTCCATTTTTAAATTGAAAATCAACTTGGAGTTCAATATTTTTGAATTTGAATGTCAACTTTTTAAATTAGAATGTCAACTTTTTAAATTAGAATGTCAACTTTTTGAATTTGAAGTCCAACATTTTTTCAATTGAAACTAAAAAGTTGTAAATGTCAAACTGTTGTTGCCTCGTGCGCATTAACTAAAAACAGTAAATATCTGCAATAACGGTGATATATTCTCGAAAAGTTATAATTTTACCATGACCAAAGTGAATAAAACTATGAAGTCAAATAGGACAGCCTAATTTTTATGTTCTATGGTCTTCTCAGTTCCTAGGTTCTGTCCTGATTTTGTTAATGTTTTGCTTTCTTTCGCCTTCACTCTCTGGTTCTTTGGAACAGACAGGTTCTACGATCTTTTATTGTTCATTACTATCAGGTCCAATCTTCCTGTTAAAATTGTGTGGTCAGTGTAGATGTCCCAAACTACCGTATTCGAGTGTTTCATTTGTTCATTTGCTTACATGGTTGAACTCAAGTCATTTGCACAATTCTCAGGGCATCATTATTCCTGTCCTGCAATACCTTTTTGGCGAGCTTGTTCCATACACTTATGATATTGCTTACGATCTCGTCCTTTTCTCAACAGATGTGGCATTTGTTGTTATTCTGTTAGAAACCATCAACTGAAACTGTCAACATAGGATTTTTCAGTTTTTTAGTTGGTCTGGCTGGCTGACTATGTACTTATGTATCATGCATACTGGCTGCACTAATGGAGCTTGAGGGCTGAAATTTTAAACATTTACTCATTATTTTGTCTATAAAAACATTTTATCTTGTTTTTTCGAAAAATCCTTTGAATACTTTCTTGAATTGGGGTTCAGTTCGCAATGTAAGTATATGCTAAATTGATCCTTTACTTTGTGTCTGTCTTTGTTTTGAAAATTCAGACTTTTCTAGTGGTCAATGTCCAGACAAAAGGCGTGAGTAGAGAATAATTCATTGATCCTTTTTTCCAATTTTTCTAATTAATGATCCCTAACAATCTGCCAAAAGTGAGATCTGTCATTTTTTTTGTTTTTTTTTTTTATCCCCCTTTGAATTGGTTTTAGTAGGTATTTGTAATGTAGGTCTGTGCTATATTAATCCATCAGTTTGTGTTTTGAAAACTTTGACTTTTTTGTGAGCACTGCCCTGCAAAAGGCAAGAGAATTGCCTTATCAATTCATTACCCGTTTCCTTTTCAAATTTTTCAATTGATCACCTCAAACACGACATGTTGTCAAAAGACGTTGGTCATGTGGCGATTTCTATCGAGTGACCAAGCGGATGTCTATTTTTGTTTTGATACGATTGGTCCTTATGCTTTTTTATGGATTATTTCACTTTTCAGGTTTCCTCTGCATAATTATGTTTGCAGCTCTTCATCGTTTATTTCAGCCTCTTAAACTTTCCGTGGTGAGGTTACTTTTCCCATTTTTTCCTTATTGTATTTCTCTCTATTCGCGCATGCGTCATCCTGTTATCTCTTACTACAGCCCTGTGTAATTTCCATAATATTTTTACTGTTCCGTAGCGCAGATTTTATAAATTCCATTTTAACCATTTGGGCATAGTTTTCAATACCAATAAACCGTCTTCCTTCGAACCTCTCATTATCACCTCTAGAGCACAGAGCCTTGTGCATAATCAGTAACTCCCTGTTCCGTTGATTCATTGATATCAGTTCTTCTTTTGTCCAGTCTACAAAGGACGATATGCATCTCCCAATTAGAGGCATCTCATTATAATACTGCCCACTCATATCTCTTAAAAGAAACTACTGTTTAGTTCTTACATATTCTGTTATGATTCTTCTTTCATTTTCTCCTGCTTTGCCGAGTTGCATCCAAGTACTTTAAGATATCTGTAGCGGTCTTTTGCCAGAATGTTTTGTCTTTTGACAGTTCAATTCGGTTTGTTATTTCTTTTATTTGTATTTCACGACGGGTTCTTAAAGCGCCCTAGCCTCTCCATAAGAGGCTCTGTCCGTCCAACCGTCGGTTGGTTGGTCAGTCCCTACATTGCTCCTCAGTTGTTTTGAGTCAGATTTGTTTAAAACTTGGTAGGAGGGCGTCCTCTGACATATGCCTCTTATCTTTCATACTAAGTCAAGTGTCTGCCATTAATGGCGTTAAAACTTTATGTTTTCACATCAACTGTTTTTAGACAGATTTACTTGTAGTTTGGTACAAATGTGTCCCATAAACCTCATTTTTTAAAATCGATCTTCTCGGCTGTTTTACTTGAATCTTGACGAAAAGGTATTTCTTGCTCAATTTTTTTCTCTCGGGGTCACGTAATTTGGCAACAATGGTGTCTAAACTTTATAGTGGACACCTCATTGAACTTCTGGTTCTTGTTTTTAAATCTATATCTATTTGCATTTTTATCCTTTTTCTTTTTTCAGTTGCCTGTGACTTTGCTAGTGGCTTTGGTTGTCATTAAGAAAAGCCAACAAATGAGCGGTAATTTCATACAACGAACAAGCGCTTTTATCAGAGAGAAGCCGGTCGCAGGTGAGTCATTACTTTTTTTCTTTTCAGCTAGATCTTGGTACACTTCCGTTAGTTGCCATCAAAAAGCTAACGTCCATAATCTTAAAATAAAGAAGCTTAAAAAGAAAAGTAGTGATTCTTTCCTTCTCGTCGACTTGCAACTCAATTTATGTCGTTAGTTAGGGGTCGAATTCTGACGTCAATTAGAACTTTGGGAATAAAAACACTTTAACCCTTCTCCGGAATGATCAGTTTTATATTTTTTGTTGGGTTCCAAATCACTCTAGTTATCAGACTTATGCAGCTTCTCTAGATGAAGAGGCTAATTGCGTCAAAAGATTGAAAAAAAAATTGATATGTTACAGTTAGGATTAGAATTACTGATAAGGATAAGGGTTTTCGTATTTAATTTTCATGCATCGATGTATTTAATATTGTTTGTACACACAATATCTCGGAGAGTTCTCAATCATATTTTATAGAAGGGTTGGTTAAAGAAGAATTATTTAAATTTTCGAACGGACCCAGAAATCTCTATAATCGGACATAATGGTCAGCATATCCGTCTCACACGCAAAACGTCGTGGGTATGAGCGAATGAGAGTGTGGGAATGGTTAGTCAGGTCAAATTTTCCTATGCACTCAGTAGCTAATTGATTATTCTCTAAGTTGCAGCATTAGGGTAGAAGTATCTATTCGGTGGAATCGCATCCTGCCAAAGGGCTGGTCCCAAGACTTTGACTAGACTTAAGACTTGCTAGTAGCAAGAGGCTGACTCATGCAACAGAAACGGGAACTTCGTCTCGGTTCGTCATACAATATCGAGAATTATATCTTGAGAGATGCAACGCTTTACCCTACTTCTGAGTTTATTTTAATTCAGTTTTAGATAATTGAGTTGGCCGAGGGATGCTCTGTCTTGGGACTCTCTCGTTTATTTGTTTATTGCTTGGATCCAGACATTATTCCTCTGGGTAAACTTTATATTCCCAGACCACATGACCAACTTTCGTTCTCTGCTGGTTCTCTGCCCGGCAGACAGCAACGTACTATAATACTTTGGTATATGTTAGATCTTGTGTCTACCGATTTCCACGGTATGTTTGTCGTTCAGGTCTTTTCATCTCATTACATTTTTCATTTTATATTTCTTATACGGGGGCTCAAATTAAGATTAATTGTTTCTACAAATGGCCATGTCAAACTAAAATGAGTAATTCCAATATAAGATAATGATCGATATTTATCATAAAAAATATTTTAAAGTCTCCCCAAATCTTTGAATGTCTGTACATCTATATGCTGACAAAGCATGATTTAGGCACTCTCAAAATTCTGATATGAGCGCTGTTTTTGCAAACGCTAGAATGCACGTCATATTTGCTGATTATCTCGCAAAAAAATTACTATTCACCTCTGTCAACGGAGTTTTAAGAGGTATGTGTATCCACTAATCTTTTGAAAGAGGGGAGTGAGGTTGTCGTTTCAAGTTCAGGATCGAAGCTTTTCTATAAGCAAGCCCCTCTGTATGCCAAAGATTTTTGGCCATTGTTAATTCTCACGAATGGAACTTCTAGGTCAGTGTTTGTTCTTTTAAGTAATTTGGGAGGTGCACATTTTGAATTTGCTTCTACCTCAAATTTCTGTAATATCAAACACTCAGCATGATTGAAATATTGTTTAATATCAATTTAGATTCATATTTCAAAAGCGATAGCTCCTTGTAAATTTAAAATTAGGCAACGAAGACATTGCTATTCTTAGCAGCTTCGATAATTCTTTAGGTTTGCCTACAAGAAATATAAAATTGGTTTATATTTTAAATTGAAATGGTCCTTCCAAGAGCATCGGATCCGTTCGTGATAATCAACTTACAAGGGCAATATACTGATGCAGTGATAAATATGTATATATCACTTGAAAAAATTCTTCTGGTTCCACATCGAAGGGAATATTTCGATATAAGAAGACCATTTTCGTAAAACTCCAGTCCAAACCTTAAATTCCTATTTATCCGAGCCCCCAGGAGAACAGGGAGTGACACAAGGTCGTTTTAATGTGGGGATACTACACATAAAAATGTGTGGGTACGAACCTCTTAAAAATTATCTTTAATCTTCGCAACTATCGTCGCAAGGTCATGAGAAGACTGGTTTTCTCGATTCATAGAGCAATACCACGCCTCATGGTGTCTGTCTGGTCTTTCATCATCTAAATTCTGGTCTGACTGCTTTTCTACTGTAACAAGAACAACAAAAACAATCCTAGACAAAGATAGTAAAGATTAGCAGCCCCCACCCCCGTGATTTATAGTCGAGTCCAACTGATCGGTAATCGTGTTTCTAACTGACCAAACTAATTTGACGAGTCCCACATATCTACCAAAGTTCATGCTAGAAATACGCAAGTGCTTATTTCATTCTAATAAATGATTACATGTACAATATTAACGATTAATGATTTTAATGATCAAGTGAGTGATAGTTGGCTCTCTAACCGACTGAACAAGACTGATAAGTCTTTCATATCTACGAAATATATCTCACAGACCCACAAGAGTTTCTTTCGTTTTAATAAATAAATACACTCAGGCTAATAACATCTATCTTTATTATAATTTTCCCAATTGACATGCATGCAATGAAAAGAAGTTGTAGTAATCATCTCCAGTCGGGGTAAAAGTAGGAGTGGAGTTGTATCCTTCAACAGTCAGAATTGTCAATAAATACAGTCACCCTGAGAACTTTGCTTATATCAATCGCCCAGTCACAAAAAGAATTATGTTTGCTGTTAGGCATGAATTGTATGAAATTCAAATAAGTGAGACCGCAGCCATCTTCTTTTCTTCAAAACAGTTACACATATCTCGGGTCATGTTCAGACCTACACATTCACACACCCCACACATACATGCATACATACATGCACATACGCACGTATTTGCACCAACTGCCTTTGAAATAGCTCTAGCTTTGATGGCAGTTTTCTGAACGATAGAACTTCAAAGCAGTGGCACCCCACCCTCAAATTGCACTTCTCTAGGCATGAAAGGAAGGTAAAAAAAAATAGATTGCTCGCAAGAGAGTTGGATATGAAAAGATTGAGAGATAGATAGATAGATCGATAGATCGATAGGTATGAACAGACTGAGATGGATATATGAGATAAATGTGGAACTAGAAAGCACTAGAAAGTACAATGCACTCACTAAAAACTGAATGAAAGCGAAATATCAACAAAAAATTACGGAGATAACTTTATAAGTATAAATATTGAGTTACTTCCCTCGAAATATGAGCTCAGCCATTTTTTAACCGCTATGCGTTTCTAATTTCTCTTCCGACAGAATATAAAAAGTATATCTCAATCAAAAACAATATTACTCCTCCCGTCGCCCATGGCCAATCTTTGCATAAAAATCCATTAAGAGTTATTGATAACTTTTAGGGATATCGTGTGGACAAACAGTAAGCCAGGCAGACGTTGAATACGTATACCATTTCTGGCAGTGGTAAATTGTGAGTTTTTTGCTAGGAAACTCAACAGATATGACGTGCATATTAGCAATTGTGAAAACGGCGTTCGTATTAGAATTTTTGAAGTACAATTTGTCTAAATCATGCTTTGCCAGCGTATAGATATACAGACATTGAAAGATTTTGGGAGGCGATAAAACATTTTTATTGCAAATATCGATCATTATCTTATACTGGAAAAAAATTTGTTTTAGTTTAACAGGACCGATTATGAAACAGTTATTCTTAATTTGAATCCAAGTACAAAGAATATCAAAATGTAATGAAATGAAAAGATCTAAACAACAAACATACCGTGGAATTCACCAGACACTAGATTTAACGGTTACCAAAGCATTATAGTACGTTGCTGTTTGCCAGTCAGAGAACCGACGGAGAACAAAAGTTGGTCATGTGGTCTGGGAGTATAGAGTTCACCCTCCTACCAACATACAAATGTACAGATATTCAAGGATTTTGGAGGACTATAAAACAACGGTTTCAAATTCTCATGAACTTTTCGTCACCAAGCCTGGAACTCAACCTTGCCTTGAATCTGATACTGACAGATCATCGACACTGCAAGTTGCACTTAAGACGTATTAGAATTGTGTAAATGAGATGAGACAAATATCTATACTTTCAATACATTTGATACCTTTGAACGGGTTTTAATGACGGCTGAATATCATCATGAAACCATATGCAGTCCATCAATCAATCTTGCTCAGCCAGGCAGACAGGGTGTAATTATGTTAATATGAAAATGGATAGTTGTACTTTGAGTTTCCGATATCTTTCATTAAATTGTTTTGAAAGCATTGATCGATTTGACGAAAGTATTCTCTTCTCTGTGCGTATTCCATATTTTGAATTGAATCACAGTTAATATTGGTACATAGTAACTACGTAAGTATAGTTTGAACAAAATATCTCTAAGTCAGATACTCTCAGGATAAAGGGTGCATATCACCTTTGTCTACTTCACATAATTTTGCAAACCGGAGCCGAGAAAAAATAAGTTGTAATATGTGGAGCCCGGGCAGAGATGGCTGGAGCCGTGCCAAACGTAAGTGCACTGAGCAAGGTCCGACATATATGACTTCTCATGAAGGCCTGATTGAAGTGTCGACAACTCAAAAACAAATTTTCGCATTTAATCAGCCTCGAAAAAACGTCAGAAAACGACAAAATATCCTATTATTATTGTTAGCCTTATTATGACTATTTGAATGGCTAAAAATTACTAAATCACTTTTTTTAAATGGTTCAAAATAGCTAAAGATCAGACAAAAATCTATAAGGAAATGACTCTAAAATGCACTGCTCGTTGGATATTCGTGCAAAATAAGAAACGCGCTATATTTAGCCAGAAAAGTGCTAAACTTGCCAGTTAGTGGTGAGTTAGACAAATGAGTATTCCGAGAGTTCATTGACCATACGCAGTTAGAGAACCCTAGTTTTCAAATGCTGATGCAATCTTCCTACTCTCATTTGGCCTCGTACCTTACTAAGTTAAGCTTAATAGATATCAAAACCTTCTATCATTTCCCAATTCTACAATTTTAGTCTCTAGTTTTATGCTTTCCTCCTTACTACCGCTGGATCAGGATTCATTAAAAAGAAAAGTACGTTCAGTCTAGGGGATCAGTTGTCCTGAGGCAGCAAATCCAGATACACGCATTTTGATACGCCCACACAAATGAAAGGGAATTTCTTACACATTTTACAAAAAGTGTTAGATTTATTTAGATATTTCTAAATCAGTCTAGATTTCTGATAAAACGTTTATCTTCGATCGGATGGGTAAACCCTCAGCCTGTCAGTGACAATGCCGATGGTGAAATTTGAATATGAGACGCAATTCTAGCCGATCTTGGACATAAATTTTTCAAGGGTTTCTGGGAGAGCAAACCCACAGGCTCTCCTAAAACTCCTCTCCCTTCATTTTCTCCTTCCTGAGTGGGGAGTTCACACGATTATCACTTATTCTTAACATCGGAACCGTCACATTCTGTCCTCGTGAGCTGGAGAGCGAATAAATACCCTTTCTATTGCTGTTTGCTGTTTGAGTGTCCGTTCTAATTCTTGTTCAGTCACTTCCATTTCTGTTTTTGCAGATGATCAGTTGCCACCCAAGGATGGGAGCTGGCTAAATCGCTGCCTCGCCTGCGCCAGTCGCCGCACTGTAGTCATCACTTTACTTGCATCAGCCACCATGTTTATTTTCGACGGCTTACAGGTAAGTCACATAATTCAAATTTCGAAAAATATAACAGAAATATTTTTACTTTCCATGAATTAATCACCCTAACCACCTCATGTACAGACCTAATTATCTAAGGAAAAAATATCTAAAATTATCTAAAATAGAAATGATCATTTATCTAGAATTATCCAAAAAGTACCAACACAAGATTTTGGTACGTCTGGTAGAAAAGTTGAAAAAAATAATGATGCGTAGTGGTATATTGAGTATTCATGTAAACTTCCTGGAATTTCGCCCAAAGAATGTTATCAGGAGGGTCTGGAGACAAGCACATACAGACAAACGAAGAGAGAAGAATATGTAGCCTACTTGGCTGGTTGGTCAGGTGAGCCATTTGTGGGACTATTGTGATCCGATATTGTAAAATCTCATAAGCCGTATTGCTCGCATGTGATCTGTCCCGAGGCCTCAAAACAGGAAAGTATGTCCACTCTCGTTGGATCGTTTGCTCTGAGGCAGCACCTCTCCATTGCACTAAAAGAGGAGGACCATGGTCTGACATATGACTTCTCATCAAGGCCTGGTTGAAGTGTTGAAAACTCAAAAAAAAAAGCAACCTAAATTCATATACTTTTGATGCTGCGGCAAAAATCGTAGGTGCTCTGAATGCCGAAATTTGGAATTGGTTCATAACGTCCAGAAGAAAGGAAGGATAGAGTGAATGGGCGATGAAAGAGGATTTTTTACATCATTCAACGTTATATCATTCTTTTAAGCCGCCATTTGTATTTGTTTTTGTTTGAAACCAAGGGTGGGTCACTCGCGCTGATGTTCTAAGAAAAATGGTAACAGGGAGAATTGTGAAAGTTAATGCCTCCCTTGGCTGATGTGGTTCAGGGGAGGTAATTTTTAAATAATCTCATAGATCCAACCTTATCTGATTTTTTGAAAATGTGAGGTCACATTTACTTATGTGTATATACATCTTTTGTCTGTACCTCAGAAGAGCATGTGCACACACCCATTACTAACATGCATACCGCACAACGTTTTTTGTAAGTTGTTGTCGTTTGGGGGGGGGTATAGCAAGGGGGGGTGAATGATGATGGCAACAAATGTTGCAAAATCCTGCAAAAGAGTGTCGGAACAACGTGGCAGGTTTCGAGCAGAGTCTCTTCTTTTCCTTGTTTTATATCTCAAGAACGATTATTGGTTATTATTATATGTGAGGTTTTCCTAGTAACCTAGATTATATTGGAGGATTGACCTTACACAATCCAACTACCCCCATTTGGTCTTATGCCGTACCAAGCAACCTTTAGTAAATACCGAAGAATTATCCATCCCATTCCTGTGATTTAGGTTCGCCTCAGATTATCTCCCTTAGTTTTCAGCAAGAATAACTGCCAGTCGTTTATCCCGATGTACTAGTAATGGCGGCTCTTTTTAGACGTGCCTTTCGAGTTTTTAAATTTCTAAATAGATCTGTAATCGGAGTGTTATGTACATGTATGTGGGTATTTTAGTTTTAGGTAAATGTTTATACATAAACGAACCGTAGTCTTCGTAATATACTTATAAAACTAGGAGTTTAATAAATATTAAAACTAGGATAATAAGATGTAATTCAGAAAGTCATCCCAACTTGAATAAGTTCTTCGAAGTCCATAGCGTATCATTTAAAACGCCTGGGCATGTCACTACTGACCCACATCCGTCATCGCTGTGATATGTAGAATTTCATTCATTTTGTCTTTTCTTGTGTTTTAGTCTTCCTATGGTGGGTACGTTTACTCCTATTCATTGAAATCCGTTCCGAACCTCAAACATTCAGAAGGGGCCGTTCTCAACGCATGTTTCTGGGTAAGTTTATTCAATTTTCTTATCTGTGTTCATGCAATCTGTGGGGTTTACCCTTTTATGCACCAAATCAATTTTTTCTTGGTGAATTGAATAAAATAAATGAAGTCAAAAAATAAGTGTTTGCAACATTCCATTCAATACAATAAAAAGATATTCATGATTCTCTTTAGCATATATTTAAAAGAAAAAAGGGTATATTTCACACAATCAGTAAAAGTACGAATTATCCCTATAATTGAACCTTTTGTTACAGATCCTCATCGTCGTCGTCAGTCTTTTAGCGTCTGTCGTTGAACATAGACCTTCCCCAGGATTCATTAGACCCATCCATCATGGGCGTAGCAGAACCAATTGTTTCTGAACTTGTCTACTTTCTCACACCATCTTATATTTTGCCGCTGACAATTTCGCATATGGATCTACTTTGTGAGTCATAATGTCAATTAGTAGTCTGACATTCTTGTTGCATGACCAGCCCATTGCAATTTGAGTTTTCGATGGATTCCAATGATATCCTTTTTCCTTTAATATACTGCGCTGTTTTGTGAAGTAATGCTAGACGAACTGAACGAAGAGAGCAAGAAAGCTGGACTTCACATAAACTCAAGCCATTATCAACGTTTAAAACTTCCAGATGTGTTCAGTATTGAGCTCTTTACGAAAGTCGACAGAACGCACCTCTTACAATAGGTTCTTTGTCAAGTATAGACAGTGGTTGTTTTTGTTTTTTTTTTTTTGTTTTGTTTTTTTTTGTTCCAGTCTATGAAGATCCACTTATTGGTCTGGGTATGATGTGATTATTTTGAATTGTTGTTACACAACTACCAGGTGATTGAAATGGTTTAATAAATTTTGGAGATTTCCCGAGATGTATTTATTTATTTAATTTATGATATTTTTACTCTAGCATTTTTTAGCATTAACTACAACCACCAAATTTTTATGGTTACTAATGGGACCCTGGGGCATTTTTCCGCATATTGGTTTCCAGAAATAAGGATAAATTAATGTGGAGTCTGCTGTCGCACTCTCTCCGATAATAATGATCCGTTAGATCTATCAACCTAATATTCGTAGTTTTGCTCCATTAATCTCTTGAGTACCTAAAATGGTTATTTGTAGCCAGTAGTATAGAATTAAGGTCCCTGTAGTAATAATTTTAATCTCCTATCAAGGCCAAATGCCCTATTTTAGCTTTTAACGGGAACTGGCAGGGGATTTCGCCCGTGGGGGAGATATTTCAGATAGTTTAAATGATTCTGCAATCAACAAAGTATTTGAAAAAATTCATAAACAAATGTTGCTCTGCATTTTCTTGTTTATGCATAACCAGAAACAACTCTGATATAATAGCATTTGCAAAACGAAGAATAATACGCGAAACTACTCTATAATTAGTATTTGATAGTTGTTCCTCTTGGCAAATGTTGCAGACAGAAAATATGAACCATCATATGACTTATCATATGAGTAGATTATTATTCAAGTGTTGTGAACCCTCTGCTATCATATGAATACTTGTTATAATTCAGTTAATATTCTGCCTCGTTCTATTTCAGGGAACCTTTGCAGTCGGTCGTCTCTTCGCTATTATTCTTGCTTCGAAGTTCACTGCAGGATTCATGCTTCTTTGGGACATTGTAAGTATCTTTCTTATTCTTTTCTGTAATGAAGTATTAATACTAGAATTAACCGAATTGCAATGATTGCCAAACCAAGCTTTATATTGAGTTTCATATCAACTAATCGTGTATCAAATATTGGGCTGCAGACTCATGCGTAAAAGAGAAGAATCAATGAAGTGATAGACCTGAATATTTGCACAGAAATAGTATGCACATTGAAATACAAAAAAGGCTAAGCAGACGACACGAACAGGAATTGTGTCTTTCGGGATTCTGATCTACACGTCAGCAATAGTTACGTTTCTGATATTTGTCATTGACAAACTTCAAAACTGGAGTTGACTTTATTTTTCAAACGTAACAAGAACAACCCTCGCTAAGATTAGGGGTGCAAACTAATGCATAAAATTCATATTCACGTTGAGGAAATTTTATCATAGAAATATGCATGAGTTTATTCAAATAAATGAACACATTTTCACGAGAGAATTATATTTTTTTAATGTTTTATTTATCATATATACAATACAAAGTGCAACAACATTCTTTTGTTGGAATAGAAGTTGGAGAGGTGTTGGACCCCGCAGCAGCTAGTCGTGTTGCTCGGAAACGTCAGCCAAAACTGTCATCAAAACTGTCAACATAGGTTTCTTCAATTTTTAAATTGGTCTAGCTGGCTGACTGGCTGTGAACATATCGTCTGTACTGGCCCTACCGATGGAGCTTGAAAACTGAAAAATGTAACATTTACTCCTTATTATGTCAATGAGGAAACGTTGTTTTTTTAAGGGAGAAGTAATTCCGAATGCCATCTTAGTAGGTTTCCAATTTGAAATGTAAGTTTATGCTAAATTGGTCTCTTAGTTTGTGTCCGGAAGCATTTGCTCATTTTTTTCTTAAATTCGAACTTGAAGATTACTGCCTAACAATAGGTGAGAAAAGTCAGTATTCATTTATCATCCCTTTTTCTAATTTGTTGATCTTCCCCAACACAAGATGCTTTCAAAAGGTGTTGATCAGTTGACAGTTTCTATTCAGTGACAAAACAGATCAACGTTTCTTTCTTTCTCTTCATCATGAATGTCTATAATTTGATTGTATCTAATATTTTGTCTTGTTTTGTTTTGTAGCTTGGTGCCTGCTTTTCTATGACCCTAACGATAATCCTAAGAACGAATCATATAGGAATTTACGTGGGTACATGTTTCTTGGGCCTCTTTCTCAGCAGTGCCTCACCAACAGTCCTCTCTCTTACGGAACAATTCATTGATATTAACCGTACGTATTTCTACACATTAATTGTTCAAACTGCACCCACCAAAGATTGTGGAGAGGTCTATCCTTTTTCATATGAGCGTGTTTTTGTGGATTCCAGCGCTTCTAGCCATAACGATTTTTCGATGCACTTGAAATTTGGCATGAGTACTTCACTAAACACTTGGTTATTAAGAATTCTAGGAAAAAGGCTTTTTGACCATTTTGAGGTCTTATTTTGACAAGTTTATAAATAATAACGTCTAGATTCCGAAGAATCTACGTATCTTTTTTTTTTACTATATTTTAGATCTTTTCCAGTGGAAATAACATCTAGATTCCAGAGAATCTAGATATTTCTAGATATTTTGCTCCATTTTAGATGTTTTCCGGCGAAAAACTCAAATGATGTCATACATAGAATTTATTCCGAACATATTTGTTCTTTGATGGAATTTTTTTTTACACGACCTCAAATTTTTCAATTATTGACTGTCGGTCTTACCCGCCACTCTTTTTGATTTTTTAGCGCCCCAGGCGATCGTCTAGTTCACCAAGAACATGTCTGCCATTGCACTTAGCCATTTTAGCATAGAACTTACTAGCAATAGCTTTCGAGACTGACTCTCCAAAAGCTGCTCTAAAACAAGTGCTTTCAAGATTTGTTTTAGTCCATCAGTTAGCTGCACCTAATGAACTCTAGAGAAAGATGAACTCTCGTATAACAATGGCTGGCATGTGAGTCTCACAAGCCATTGCTAGCAGTTCTGTTTCTCTATGAATAAGGCCTTGTAACAAAACTGATTTCATCTAGTGGCAAATATCAGGAGGAGGATGGGCACCTATTCTTGGTTCATGTTTATCGCTCATATCTTGCAAGCTATTGCTCGTGAATTCATACCTCAGTAAGTGCTCCAGGAATTAGGCTCTGAGCCATACATGTTTTTGTTTTTTCTAAATGAATATCTTCAAAATATAAAGAGTAGAAGAATCCCTTCCGAAACATAAACTTTATATTTGATCAGTGAAAATGACTCCTTTTCCCTTGAGAAATGCAAATAAAAGAATTATTTTTTCTATAGTTCCGGTCTACATTTTAATCTAAATGTTTTTATCAATCTGTTATTCCGAGTCTTCATTATCTAATGTACTTCCATCTGTTTTACAGCATCAATTACGTCAACGATTGTCGTAATTTCTGGCATCGGGGAAACATTATGTCCAGTTATAGTCGGCAATGTAAGTACTTCATCATTATTAAAGACTCCATAATACGTACTCATGTGCGTATCCTGTTGTTGTTGTTCTAGTCATTTATATATTAAACAACAATAACCATCAAAGATGGCGAAGAGTTCTATCCTTTTTCTATATGTGCGTCTGTTCGTGTTTATTTATGTTTTTTTGAATGTTTATTTGTGAGTCCCAGCGTCCCTTGCTATACCGTTTTGTTTACAGACTTGGAAATTGGCATCCAATCGACCCCTGTGTAGAATCACTCTAAGTTAGCAAGCTTTGAATGAATATACAATATGACGTACGGATGTGAATATGGAAACTAAAAAATCACTTGAAAACAAACTCAAGCAAGAGATTTGCTCTATCCTAGATTCTTTCATGTCACTTCTACTGCGTACAATTTCTATTTAACCCATCTCTTTCTCGCTCACTGCTTGAAAACTTCGCCATTGAGTCTTTCGTCTTTTCCCACTCTCCAATGACCATTTATTGGTTTTCCCTCTTCCTTTCCACTCACCGTGGACGGTGGGATATATCAGTCCAGTCTGGTTGCTGGGTCTATGAGGATGTCTTATTCATTTAGAAAATGGTTCTTTCAATTGTCAGGTCCAATTTACCTGATATATTTCATAAATAAGAAAGGGAGAAAAGGTATTTTTCGCAAGTAATCTTTCGTGCTCTCCATCCATAAGACTTTCCTTTCCTCGGGAATTTGTCAGTTTGCAAAAGGTTAATTTCTAAAGGTTTTAGAGGAGGTACTATATTATGTCAGAAGTGCGAAAACAACGCTTTGAAATTCAAGAAAAATTTTAATTTAAAAATAAATCATCTTGCTTTTCTGAACGAGGTTTTAAAAATCAAAAATGTAACTGTTGTGTTTTCATTAAGTAGGTGTTGTCTTCAAATGCTGACACTCAAAATTAAAAATGGCTGTAAAATAAAAACAAATAAGAGAATTCATTAAAGAAAAACAAAAAATGAATACATGAATTATATATAGTGCTTCACTCCATAAATTTTCGCCATAATATGTTGAAAAAAATCTACGCCATCCTATGAGAAACGAAATTTATGCATTTAAACTATTGCCTACTTATATTAATCCAAATACCAGATATAAAATGAAAATGAAAGGAAATTCCTCATTATTCCCACTGTAGTCGACATGTATTTTCATCTAGAAACAGTCAACCAAAACTCTCACCAAAACTTTCAACAGAACCTTCTTCAGTTTTTAAATAGGTCAGGCTGATTGGTTGGTTATAAATGAATATATCACGCGTACAGGCTGAATGAATGGAGCTATAAGGTTGAAACATGTACTCCTCATTACGTTTACAAAACACGTTTTTTGTTTGATTTTTGTAAGTTTCCCACTCAATAGGTTTATAGAGGGGGTCTCAATTTATAATGTAAATTCATACTGAATCGATCCCTTAATTTGTGTTAGCTTGTTCTTACAGTTTTTTTTTGTTTTTTAGTTTTTTTGTTTTGTTTTGTTTGTTTTTTTGAAATTTCAGAATTTTTTGTGTTCACTGCCAAACAAAATGCTAGAGTAGTAACTTTTGCATTGATCACCCATTTTTCCGATTTTTCTAACACAGCATGCAGCCAAAAACGTTGGTCACCGGACGGTTTCCATTCGACGAGTAACCAGACCTATTTTTTCATATTCCTTATTTCGATAAATGTATTTGATAGGTTGATTTTAGATGATCGATTTTTGTTGACGAGTCAGAAGTCAATAATTTTCCCCCAATTCAAAAGAAGTCAGAGTCCTTTTTTGAAGCAGCCATTCCATCCTATAAAGGGAAGAGAATTCATAATATAAGAAGAAAATTCGAAAGCAGTTGTCTCCCTTTTTGTGTATTCTATTTGTTGAACTCTTTTTCGAAAAAAAATACAGTTTGAATCTTTTTTTTTAATAACTAAAAACAGTATAGAGATGCAGGTGTGAATCGAACAATCGTAACCATAAAAGATAGTGAGGGATAATATCTCTTTTTATATTTGAATGTATTTGTTCATGTTTGTTTATAGTGGTTGTGTGGGGGGTTGTGTGTTCTAATCTCCTGACCATACCGTTTTATCTGCGTGGTTGTTATCAGTACTCCGCCAGACCCCTTCTAAAAAAATTTTTTTTAAGAAAAAAATTTTATTGAGCTTTTAGGAGCCTTAATTTTGACGAGTTGTATCTAGATTCTCCAGAATGCAAATGTTTCTAAATGCTTTTAACTCTATTTCAGATGTTTCCCAGTGGGAAACGCCAGTGATGTCTTGAAAGAATTTGATCTGACCATATTTATTTGTCGCTGGAATTTTTTACACGACTTCAAATTTTAATGCAACGATTGTTCAATCATTGACTTTAATGACAAATTTTATAGTGGGATCGTACCAAAGTGTAATCACTAACGCTACATTATTTGGAGATTTTTTGTCAATGTAATAGAGTGGTTTTGCACTTTTTATCTAAATAAAAGATGAACACTTTTCATCACAGCAAGACATTCGTCTTTGCATTGACTGCGCTGTCATAATGAGTTATTTTCTATTCATTCATCCAGATATGTATCAAACATTCATTCACTGAAATTTTCATTCATTATTCATTCATATCTTATCTCACTTTTATTAATTACCACTCATTCATTAAATTACGGAGGAAGACTTTCAAAACTTCAGCCATTATAACTAAACTAAGTAGAACTGAAAAACACAATCCTAAACGCTCAAAATCATATTGATTCATAGGAGCAAACCTACACAGATTTAACATCCATCATTTTATAATTCGGGTTGGGATCGATTTAATTTTTAGTCATTAGATTTATAAGAGGTGACAAAAAGATGACTGAGTGTGAGAGCCATTACTTTACACATTCCCAAATCGCCTGTGAACAAGATTAATATCTTATTCGTGGCTCTGTAGCTGACCTAGACTTGGCAATTTGAAATTCAGCGTAACGTCACAAGCCTCGTGCAATTCGATCGCTTCCAACTCACTCAAAAACTTTATGCCCACGTTATAATTTAAAGATTCATGTCTGCAAATTGAGAACCATGTAACGTGCACATGAAAGAATTATGCTGGGCCTCACATGGAGAGACCACAAGACAGCACAGTACATCTGAGAAAAGACAAGAGTAAGGATATCATAGAATCCATTAAAAATATCAAATGGTGATGGGCTGGCCATGTTGCAAGAATGGCGGACAATCGATGGACTCATGACATGGATCCCCCGAGATCACATGCGCAACCGAGACCAGCAGAATATTAGATGGAGAGACAAGCTAGATAAGTTCAAAAAGTACTGGCTCCGCGACACTCATGATAGAGATCTGTTTCAAATCCTGGGGAAGGTCTATGTCCAACGACGGACGTTAAAAGACTGATGATGAAAGGCCCGCCGACAAAGTGTTTGAATGGAATGTCTTCATTGCGCAGGGGTGCTGATTACAAACACACAAACTATGAAAGTTCCAAATGATGGAATAAGAGCGATATAATAGGAACAAAAAAAGTTGGCTTTTTACTGATTCAAGTCAAACCTTTCCATTGACTTAAATACTATGACTTGTCAGGTGATTTTTAGCAAACGTATGCTCTATCAATGAAAAGTGACAAGAAGGACAGGGCTGGCCTTCGACATGGAAGTCGATGCTTCCGAAAACTGTACATATTCATTTCGATAAGCGAAAGTGGAATGTTCATTTATTTGATCACCATTTCATTCTACACGTTTGAGTTAAATGAAATAAAATGTCCTGACTAACCACGGTATGAGAGTATGCAAAGACATCAGGTCATTTCAAGGCAATAGGAAAAGTTTGTAAAATGCAAAAATGAGCCTCGCATTAACTGAATGAAATGATTGGGCTTGACGACACTCCTTTCAGCTGGCTGTGTCCAAGTTAAAGAATGAGAATATACAGTCGTTCAGCATCCTTCATGTTTACCTGATATTTCTCCAACAGATGATCACGCTTCACATCACATGGAGAGATCATAAGACAGTGCATTATATTAGAAAACAAAGTGGGGTCAAGGATATTATAGAAAAAATCAGAAAATTCAAATGGCAATGGGCTGATCATGTTGCAAGAATGTCAGACAACTGCTGGACATCACGAGCGGTTTGGCAAAATTTGGGGAAGGTCTATGTCGATCGACGGACGCTAAAAGACTGTCGACAACGATAATGATGATGAGGATCTGTAACAAAAAGGTTTAATAATAGGGAAGCCGTAATTCGTGTTTTCACTACATCATGTAACAGAGATGGTATTTATCATCAGAAGATAGCTAGAAAAAAGATTATTGCTCCAGATTTTGATTAAATATTTACGGTTATGTGTTGTTTATACCACCTTTCATCTTATTATTCCAGACATTTTATATGTAATAATCTAATAACAATCAATAAAATGAAAATAGAAATAATGTATTTTCTCTTTGTTTCAGTGTCCTTGGACATTATTGATTTTTTTTGGGGGGGGGGTTATTCTTAAAATTCTAAAAAAGTTAAATTTTCTTTCGAAAAACCTTGAAAATTTCAGCTTTTCACAAACTTATGACCGTCCTTTCTATTGTTCCTTATTGGTCGATGCCTTTGATGTACTGGTTACAAACATATATTTATTTATTACTTTCAGTTGTTTGTTAATCTCGGACCGACAAGTTTCTTGGTGTTTTGCTTTATCATCGTGATTCTATCTCTGCTGCTTTTCATTACCCTTTTCATGGTTGGAAGAGAAACAGAAAAATACTCAAGTAAGTAATGAATAAGACAGAGAAACGAAATTTTTCCTTTTTCTTGACGAATAAGATCTAAAAGAAAGGTCTTTGTGTTTTTATATGAAATACTAAACTGAGTTTAGTGATTTATTAGTAATTTAGGATATGTGGTCACTGCCACTTGATACAAGTGTGTCCTCCAGTCCGATCCCGGATTGGCAAGATGCTCTGTTCATTGGAGGCAGGGCATAGACAGAGACGGCTGCAGAGCAATCTACCATCAATCGATAAAGAATTGTCAACCATTATAATTTTTTGACCAGTAGTTCTTTCATTAGAAACCGTCGGCAAAAACTGTCACGAAAACTGTCAGTATAGGTTTCTGCAATTTTTAAGTGCGGCTGACTGGCTGGATATGTATGTGTGTATGTGTGTATGTATGAATGTATACATCATGCATACAGGCTGCACCAATGGAGCTAGAGGGCTGAAAATTCAGATAATTACTCCTTGTTTTGTTTACATAAAATGTCTTATTTTTTGTCTAAAATTCTCCCCCGAATAAGTTTTTGGTTTTAGGGGTCAACTTCCAACATAATGCTAAATAGTTCCCTTCGTTTATACCTGCTTGTTTTTGTTTTCTATTTTTCCTTCCTCCCCCCCCTCTTTTGAATTTTCAGACCTTTTTAGCGATCACTGTCCAATTAAGAGACGAGAGAAGTAACTTATTCATTGATGAACCGTTTTCACCAAATTTTAATTGATCAACCCAACACAGTATGCTGCCAAAGAGCTGTTGATCACGTGAGGATTTCTAATCAGTAACTAAGCAGACCTGTCTTAATTTCAGTTACTCTTTTTTGTAACTATTCTAACTGCCAGTAGACTGTAATTAGCAGCAGCAGCAGCGATCATAAGTCCTCTGCTGGACAAAGGCCTTTCCCATTTCCTTCGATGACGACACGATTGCGATAACCTTTGCCATGTCTTACCAGCTAACCCTTCTATCTCACCCCTTGAGTGTATTCACTGTCCCATAGACTTCTATTGTTATATCCACTGGCTAAGTGTCCAGCCCATCTCCATTTTCCTTAATTATTTGTATAATATCCTTCACAAGTTTTCTCTCTGATCGTCGTTGATCTTTGAACTTAGAATCGCATGAAGAGCTAAGGAAAGAGCAATGCTAGGAATAACTCTTTGAGTTAAATAGTTATGATTTATGAAAAATACTTTTTTTTATTCTCTTATTTTCTTTTTCTTTTTTTTCCAGACATGAAAAAAGAGTCGTTCATTTGGCTTCCTGGGGTGTGGCGACGCCGTGCGGGTCAAAGCTCTTTAATTGATAAATCGACGGTGAAATACTACTCCCGAATGCAAGAGAGTCCCAGCATCGACGGTAGCAATATGGAATTAGCCCGGATGGGCAGTAGTGACCGAGGAGCCGAAGATGAGTCAACAGAGGGATACCAGAGACAGAGTGGTGGTGGTGGCCCTCCCGGGGGCGTTGGGGGTGGAGCTGGAGGCCAAACAGGAGGAGCGGGGATGTACGGAGGAGCCGGAGGCGGAGGATATGGTGACCCCAGTATATTTGGTTAAGAGAGGAAATAATTCAATGCTAGAATCAAAGAACTGAGAGGGTGTTTTTCAGAAATGAAAAACAAAAATATTTATTGTCGATAACGTCTTTGGAAAAAAAAAAGAAATTTTCGATTGCCGACAGCAGTTTCTGATTAGAAACGTCTATTGTTTCTTTCAAGAAAAAAATGTTTGCGTGTGGAAATGTGTGGGTGTGCTTCGATTACATGGATGTATGAACGGAGATGAAAAAAATGTGTTTTGGACGGCCAGGGTGGGTGGGGAAAATCAAGGTCAATTGAAAATACCAGATTTTTGGAAGTTGGGGACGGGGGATTTAAATTATGTGTGTGTGTGTGAGTGTGTGTATGGATATAACTATGTGTCTATGAAATACACATCTATTCGATGAATGTATATTTATGGATATATATAATATAGATATATATAATAAAAATACATAACTCATATATATATATATATATATATATATATATGCATAACGTTGTATTTTATGTATATGTAATGTATGTCAATGAGACCTGAATATATGATATGTATATACGCATGGTACACAAATTTATGCTCATACGTATATATATATATATATATATATATATATATATATATATGAAAGCATACACATATTGCATACATATATCCATGTATATATGTATATTTCTGTACATATATGGGCATACATATATATATATATATATATATATATATATATATATATATATATATATATATATATATATATATACATATATATGCATGTGTGACAATGTGGATTATAATTCATCTGACAGTATAGAAGTGAAAAGACGATTAGGAAAAACCATGTTGAGTACAAATGAGATTTCTCCATTTAGATTTGACGTTTAGCTTGTTTTGTTTTTTGTGTGTTTTAGGTTTGTTTTGTTTTTTTAATTTATGAAAGCTCTTTAGAAAGGAGATCCAAAATTTGTCCCCTTTATAGTGTCCTAGTTTTTTGTATTTTGTTCTGCACAAGTACAACGAAGACTATCAGATACTTGATCACCAAATCACGGAACGAAAATAATTCTGAGGCATTTATTTATGAAATCCTTTGTCTGGATTTCACAAAAAAATACATGGGAGAAACATCTAGGTCATTCAAATATAGTAATTTACGAAAACCGCTGAACACTCAAAATGCATAACCTCTCCCGTGCACTCATAACACATCAAAATGAATTAAGCAATCAAGGAGAAGCATAACAAATACAAAAGGAAATGCATTGAATCAACAGTCATCTCTCAATGTTATACTGTCGATGAAAGACCAGGCTGCTTCAATATATCCCTACAACTAGTTACACTCATAATCGAACCATGCAGATTGCCAATGAACGTGATCAGCCCGATCTCAAATCAGAAACCTTAGCGACCCCAAACTGCTAGAATAATCAAACCCTCATTTCAGCAAGAACCCACATACACACATTATCACTTATCATTGTAAGCTCACTTCCACGCTCATTAGCGAACGATATATATTATCTTCTTTTCTCAGAATTATTTCCTTGACTAATACATTCATCAAACCCGTTTTTCACACATGCACTCGACAGTCCCAAACACATATCGACTTCGAATTATCTCCGATAAATACAAAAATACCAGATAATTAGTTTGCGTTGGTCAGTAAAGCGGACATCTCAAATACATACGACACTGCATCAGGAAAGGTTTCTCCATCCAAATACCAAACACCAATATAAGAATATCTCACCTCAATCATTTTCAATTTATTTAAACTATTTCATTTGATCTAAAATACACGACATTCTCCAAATTCACACACACATACACACCAAGATAATGCTTGATACATCCCCTGGATATCAATACACACTGGTCAGCTGATGATCAAAAATCAACCACTGTACAAGATTTTCAGAACATTTGAAATCTATACTGTTTTATCAAAAGCCACAACACCGTCCCACATCCGAAACATTATGCTAGAAACAAGACATGGACTCTATAAAACAGACACATCTTTTGTATCTCCGTCATCTCCCCGAGAACTGACAAAACGTCAAAATTCAATGAAGAAATCTCATTTGTACACGACATGGTTTTCGAAGTTATCTTTTCACTCTAATATGAATGCATATAGATTACACATGAGTCAATATGTACTTACATATATATATATATATATATATATATATATATATATATATATATATATATATATATATATGTATTTTATGTATATCCATGTTTATATCCATGTTCATTCATGCATATAGATTTGAATGCTTGTACATGTATATATGCATACACACACGTGCACACACATTTGATCTTTGCTGATTTTCATAAACACTTTTTTGCTGTTGTTAATGAGACTGTATTTTGTTGTTAATATTTTTGCTCATGGTGAAAGTGCTGTTCAACTTGTTTTTATTAGTCTCGTTATTACGATTATTATTACCAAGACCAGGGCTTTTTCCCTGCTAAATTCCTTTTGAAGCGTTCCATGTCGTTGAAAAGTGAATATTTGTAAGAAAAAAAAAAGAAAAAAAAAATTCGAGCTATTTTGAAATACCTGCGTCTGAGACATTTTGCATCACGTAATGCTTGTTGGCTTCAGGCGAATGTGAAAAGGTTTTTTTCTTCTTCTCTGGATTTCTTCTTTTTTTTTTTTTTTCCTTTTCTTCCTTTTTTTTCTTTCTTTTCATTCAGAATGGTGGTAATGGTAAATCAGGCTCTAAGAAGACTCCAGATATTGCAAAAAGTTGGCAAAATGGCTAAAGGTGGTTCCTAGAATCTTAGGTACCCTAACAATTAATGCTTACATTTTATCATAATGATTACATCATTTAAGGATCATAATAAGTTTACTTATTACTTATTTTCCTCGTCGTGTTGATTCATTTTCAATATTTTGTTAGTTCATACGTTGTATAGTTATAATTCTGGTGCATTTGTATGAATTTTCGGTCCTAATTAACATTTCAGCAGCCTTCATAGGATTTCTCGAGCGTACTCGATATTTTTAGCTATAAAGGTAGCTGATTTTTTTAATCAAAATTTAAAAACCTAGCCATTTTAGCTTTGAATGGAGGAGACTTTTTCCAAAATTCAAAAAGTCTTTTTAGTGCCTAATTCACAAGTTTTACCATGAAGGAAGGGGGGCGGCGTAAATTCAGTTCTATTGTCATATAAGGGATCTTATCCTTATTATTTCGGCTATGTTCAGAATTTGGATATTTCTAATTATATATTTTTAGTCATCACGTTCTATATTTCGATCCAATATAATAAATTAAATTTGTAATATCAACGTATTAATTGAAATATCAGTAAATGGACAATTCATATCCGACTGTATGTGATAATCATAAACACATTTTTATGGCAGTTCAATTTTGCTCGGCACCTATTTTACTCGGTAGCAAATCGAGTGTCCTTAAAACGTGTGAAGAAATTAGCGTCGCTGACACTGGATCCGATCCCCATACGACGCTCATTTCTTTATCTATTTACACGATCTAAGGTCGCTCGATTTGCTACTGCGTAAAATCGCTGCCGAGCTAAATTACCCTCCAACTGAAATGTCTTTATGATTATATATATATATATACATTTTTTTTCTTTTTTTTTCACAAATAATGAATAAATAGGCCGTTTTAATATGATCAAAAGCTTATTCAATCAAAACCTGAATGTAAAACAACTATTTTATTATAATCAAAGCTTTGTGAAATCTCACTTCACCGAACAAAAGATAATTAAATCTGTAGCTTTCAGTATTTTTACAATGAATAAAAATATTCTTGGTTTAAAATTTGATCAATACAAGGATCAAAAAACATCTTTTTTTTTTCAATCAGATTTTCATTTAGTCAAAGTCGAGACAAAACTCGTTTTAAAAAAAAAATCTTGCCAATTAGGTAATTTCGCCGATTCGGTGTAACACACATGCACACACAAAAATCGCATGAACAAAGAAACACACACACACACACAGAAGCACACACACACATACATACACACATATATATATATATATATATATATATATATACATATTATTATCATTAATATCATTATTATTATCATTATTATTATTATTATTGATTCCATATTCCCCCCTCTCCTCTGTTTTACTTTGCCAGGCTACCTTAACAGACATCATTTAAGCCTAAAAGGGATTTTTTCCCGCTCAGACCACCTAACAAATGAACTGAAACAGAAATGTGTTACATGTATCAATGTGTTAAAAACAAGTTAATGATTGGTGAAATAGACTTCAAAATTTCAACTTATCTTCTTTAGGAAATGTTCATTGATAAAAAATGTCTTTGAATCTTTTTAGTATTTTGACATCAATTTCCATGATACTTCTTCCAAAATCTTCTCTCTTTTGTTTTTAATTCGTTTACCTTTTGCCGAATTTATCCCCAGTCTTGAAAAATGATTATTTGAAAAATCGTTTCTGACAAAATTGTATCTATTATTCAGGTTTTGATCTTTCAGACCAAACTCTTATCGTGATAAATCAAATATTATTCGGGCCAACGTATCCTCCTCCGGTCGAAATTGTCTGAGATACTTTTTGTTTTTATGTCAACTGTATTTTTTCACTTTCTTAAAAATCATGAGGAATAATAATTTCTCAATCATGACAAATATAGTGTAACACAGACGTGAACGTCTACAATACTTGAACACAGAAAAAACACACACATACACACACACACACACACACACACACACATACACATACCAATACAAACGTGTACGTACGTAAATAGTACGTATTGGCATATATTCCTCACTTACATATTCACATACAGAAGTGGTTGTCGTGGCTGACTTTAAGTTCATGAAAAATACTTTTAAAAAGAACTGCTATAAACTTATCGATAGATTCTTTCCTATCTATCAATCTATCTATCTATCTCTTTCTCTCTCCCCCCCCTCTCTCTCTCTCTCTCTCTCTCTCTATATATATATATATATATATATATATATATATATATATATATATATGCTTATATATATATATATATATATGTATATATGTATATATACATATATATATATATATATATATATATGCACACGCATACATACATACACATACACATGTGTGTGTATGTGTTCATTGTCTCTTCTTCGTACACATAATATACATAGCGTGGGTGTGCACGGCCACTCTTCCAGGAGTGAGGGATAGAAAGGTATTTTCAGAATATATCTTAGCTGCAACCCTGTCACAGGCAAAACGTAATACCATTTTTGAATATAAATACATAAAGTTGGGGATACACAAAACAATTGTACAGCACCGTCGTATACAGCATTGATTGTAAGGTACTAACTATCAAAACCCCTAACCCTAGGTGGGAAGGCCTGATATATATATATATATATATATATATATATATATATATATATATATATATATACATATATATATATATATATATATATCCAAGTAATATATAACTGTATGTCCTTATGTCTATGAATACTTCTACACACCTATGTATGTATTTCGAAGTATACGTCCATCTCTTTCAGAATGATTCTGGTGGTGAATAATTGTTCTGTTCCAGATGACTTGATGTTTTTACAGTTTTTACCGTCTTAGAGATCGTCCAAGCATACAAATAATGCACTCATGTGTATACATATATATGCATATACTTTTGTATGTGTCTCTATGTACATGAATATATAGTGAACAGTAGTAAATATACAAGCATGAGTATATGTATTAGATTATGTACATTCTGTTTCACTTGAAAAGATTTTCAAGTAAAACAGAATGTACATCCTGTAATGAACCAGCGAAAAAATCTTTACTCGTGTAATAACAGATACTTTTTTTGATTGAAGATCAATTTGATACATATGCACATGTTCGTCGTATATTTATGCAGTACATACATATGTGAAAAGAGAGGGAGAGTGAGGGAAATTCATGTATCTAGAGACCAACGCACATGTACTAAGCCACGGTATTGAAAGGAAAGGTGGAAAGCAGATTTGTCGTTGGAATGAAACAATAAGAGTGCATGTGCATGTGTATCTGTGAGAAACAGTGTATTAACAATCAAAAATATCAGATGATTTTGTTAGTATTCCGATGTTAATTCCCTCACCACAAAAAATTCACTCATGACTATTGTTTGTTTATCTAATTTCAAGAATTTTTTTTTTTTCGCGTTACCTTCATCATTTTTATCTTCAAATTGTCCGATGGGCAATATATATATATATATATATATATATATATATATATATATATATATATATATATATATATATATATGATTTAAACACACACTCACACATACTTACACATATCACCTCCAGTTGCGCGCGAATGATATTTAAAAATGTACATATATACATCTATATTATTATATTTCTGTATGTATCTCTATTTTCTGATTACTTTGATGTTGTTTTATGACCTTTTTGTAAAGAAACGCCTACATTTTAATGAAAAAAGAAAACGTGCTGGTATATTGAAACCAATTTGAGATCTTTGAAATCCACCCAAATTTAATCTTACGTAACGGTACCTTGAGACATTCCATATTCCACCATCTACTGCGTAATTCATGCAACCCAAGTCTTTTTAACATATTTTAACCCCGGCATAGAGGTTAAATCAATTCTAGTGAGTGGCATTAACTCGGACGTCGGAAGAGTAAGCCATGTTCTGACTTCGTTAAGAGTCGTTTGACTCTAAACTTACACATTCTGCGATCAATAAATCCAATGATATCTAAAAACATTATATACTTGCTTCAATTTAATATGCTATTGATCAATTTGAACCCTTTCAGTCCTGATTTTTGAAATTATGAAATTTTTTTTTATTAAATTTTCCAATTTATGTTTGAAGACCATATAAAGGCAACTGACATTGAATTATAAAGAATCTGTAGGTAAACATTAATTTTTATCGGGAAAAAATTGACTTTCAACCACAAACAGTAGCGTACAGGTCTCAAACAATTCGTCAAAACATGTGGTACTTGGAAGGGTTGAAATATGTACAAGAATTTAAATTTTCGGCTGTTTTTATGACCTTTCTTATAACTTCAGAATATCTTAATAGGACTCTCAAAACTATCCTAATTTATATCGACACTAAACTCTGGGTGGAGATTGAAATCCTTTCGGAAACAGACCAATACTGCTTTTCATAAAGAGAAAAAAGAAAATAATCAAATAGATTGACCTTGGGTAAATAATTTGACGGTAATAATAATTATTAAAATTCGGCAGTTTTGGTGTTGGACACGTATCATAGTAGATTGTTGTTGCGTCGTTATACATTAAGATTAACGATTACCTCAACCATGGACGTCTGCTGCCAATCTTTCAGGGGGTGTAAAATGTTATGTTTAGGGTTTGGGGACACAAAGGAGATATATTCGGCCAATAAGATCCACAACGTCTAATGATCAGTGACCTGGGTTCTGCATGATGAGTGTTCATAGAGATAAAAATAAAGATAAAACGCTGTCCATAAACAAAGATGAGTGTGTTGAAGACTCAAGAAGAATCCAATTTCTTTCTCATGATTAGGTGTTCTCAACGAGTACTCTATAAATTGTCTGCATGTGACAATGAGTCTTTTTCTTTGTTTAGTAAAGTAATGGAGAGAACAATTTACAAATACTAGAATGTTTATTTTTCAGAGGTGTCTTTTTGAATAGATCACTTGTATCACTTTGTTATTTTGAATAAGTGAATTAAATGGTTTGAAGTAATTGTCCAAGGGTGCAACCTCCTTACAGACGCCCATGACCTCAAAAGATGATTATCTATCCACACCACTTGAGTCTGCAAGTCATTTCAAGCAAGTCATTTGTTCTCCTTGCACAATGCAGTCAATATAGTGGTATTCTTGTAGGTATCATTACAACTACAAGAACTTACTTAATATTTGGCACTTTAATAAAAATGATATGTAAAAGCGTTTACATTTGACACCATTATAAAATACGTAATCAGATAAATCCGTCATTAGAAAAATATATGTGGCTTTTTTTATCTCTGAAAAGTTCTTCAGAACTATTGCTTATTCGTCTAATTTTCAAAATCCAATAGTCCAGTGGTGTAAATGTTTATCATCTGCTTGGATAGTGTAATGGTTAGCACGTCTGCCTCACACGTAGAAGGTACCGGGTTTGATTCTTGGTATACGTTAAAAGCCTAGAAAACTTTTCATCCAAGGTATAATGTCTTGGTCTCGACGAGACCTTTTAAGGTTCACTTAACTGACAAATGCAACAGGAACTTTTCAAACTACATTTGGAATGTCTCGTAAGAGTCAAACACTTTTGAGCGTTAAAAATAATCGGTCTAAATACCCTACTTAGGTACCAAATGACTTATACTAAATATGAATAAGTAAAGCCCCTGTATGATCACTTGCGAATTCTGATAACATAGAAAGGTCAAAATCATATTATGACTGACTAAACTATAGAGTAGTGAATTTCCTTTTTGGGGTACTGTCTATAATGAATGACTCTAGTTCAGCATTTAAAATCAATTAAACCATTTCATATGATATTCCTACTGTTCATTATCCACTCGAAACTGAGCATGTTATTTGCCTCCGTCATCAAATCTCAATTGTGCTTCCTTGAAGCAAAATAATATATTCCACTTCAAGATGAAGAAAAGACATTTTGGATATTGCCACAATCCCTCTCCCCAATCGTTCTAATTATACATTTATAATATATATATATATATATATATATATATATATATATATATATATATATATCGTTAGAAATGACGGAGATATTTTCTCCCCCGTTTGTGGATTAATTTTTTCTTTTGTTTAGTCAAAGAAATGTAGAAGCTGTCCAAAGTTTCCAATGATCATCTTTTTCCTTGCGCTTTCGGCTGTCTTCAGTCATTTTCAAGGAGTATTTTCAATAATTATTTGGACAGTTCATTCATTCCAAAGCAGAAAACTAAACAGGTGATCCAGAGACAAGAAAAACTAAATTAAAAGTCAACTCAACAAAATCTGACAGTCGTTTTTAACGGAATATGCTTAAAGGAAAAATTGCTGCCGAAATACACACAAATACACATATGTAATATTCCCAAACTCTTATCACATATATTGAATTGCAACTCATCAATGGGGGCGTACTCTTGAAAATATTTCATGAAATAGAAAACAATCTCCAAATGCAACTGTTTTATATTCAAGTTTCGCCCTTAAAACAACGATGTCTAAATTCGGCGATGAATTCATTTTCTTCGCCTTCTAAGCACTTCTTTATGCGATTTTGAAAATTGAAAGAAATCAAATCAAAGCAAATTTAAAATTCGTCCAAATCATGTAGTAACAGTGATCCTAGAAATATACACTTTTTTATCTGTTCGTGAACTACGCGTTCTATTCGCTTCAAGGTCAATAACGCAAAGGGAGAGTAATAAAAAAAAATACTCTACAGTACATGGCGTAGTATTTATTATTCAATTGAAATCATTTTTCGGGTCTTCAGTTATTTTGGCAACTTTTTTGTTTCAATTTGACCGCCTTTGGTGAATGATTTCCTCAATGTAGTGCATGTTGCTGATGTTTATATACCTATCCGCGACAATAATGAATTTATGAACAAAGAATGAGTAGTGGTACAACAATTGTAGTATTACCTGTAGAGGCAATGGCCGTAGCGTTTGTAGTTGTAGTTTAAAAAAAATAATAGTAGTACTAATAGTAGTATTAGTAAACTTACAGCGCATACTTATGGCTGAATAAGTTGATTTTCAAAATAGTAGTAGTGGTATTTCGCTGTAGTGATTGTAGTGGCATGCTTTTTAATTTCGTAACATCTATTTTTCTCGTGTTGGGGGCTTATCACATGCCCCTTTGCAACTGTACACAAAGAAAAAGAAACGAAACAAGAAATATTTCTAAAGTGAACTGAGGTTAACGAACCGTAAAATACCTATGGGGAATTTTGGGGTCTATTTTTGCAATAAAGAATGAAGTCGTCATTTTGATATGGGCCATTTTTTTAGTGGCAATTTTAAATGGCTAAAAGCGGCTAGTTGTTTTTCCGTTGTTCAAATAACGCTAATCTCAAAATCTAAAAATACCGTTTTTTGGCAATCTTTTGGTTTAAACTCAACTATGAAGAATGAAAACCATTAAAGTGTTTCTTCGTTTTATTTCGTTGTAAAAAAAGAATCGGTGTATTAAAATGTCATGTTGAAATCGAATAAGTTTTTAAAAATCGCATGTACGTTATAAATGTGGCCCTTGGATAATTTCATTGGACACTTTTAAAATTCAAAATGAACGTAAATGCAGCAGGGAATCTGTCCTATTAAACAGTAATTAAACCTAAATGATAACCATTTTTTATATGGTCACTTTTTGCCGTTTAGAACTGCCAATATGATGAAAGCCTATATAAAAACGGTGGCATAATATGTTATTACAAAAATAGCTTTTTTATGTATCAATCCAGGTAGTGAAAAACGAATCCACGATTAACTTTTCATGTGAATTGATTGCAATGGCATTTTCAAGAGAATAAATGTATATAATGTCAACAAGGTCGGAAACAGCTGGAAACAACCGAAATGATGAAAGAGGAAGAATTTACTTTAAAATGCTTTGTTATCGTCTAATGAGAGCAAAATAATGTAGTATTGCAGTAGAGATAAAGGTAAAATCGGACGTACACACTGTGCTTGCGGCAAAACCTGTCATATGTTTGGCAAAACGTTAGTAAATTAGACTATGATGAAAAAAAGACGTATAAATGAAATATAATAAAAGCTCTTTAAAAAGCTGTACATATATATATATATATATATATATATATATATATATATATATATATATATATATATGGGGGGGGGGTGAAAGGTTATATGACCAAATAGTGGTAGTTATTTGACAATGTGGAAGTTGAAGATTTGAGAACAAGTGTGTTACATTTCAGAAAACCGGAACGAAAATTCTTTTTTGCTACAGTTTTTCTGCATCGTTAAGTGCTTACTTGAAGACGCTAAGGAAAGTTCAGCAGAATGCATCAAGCCCGTCGTCATAATAATTTCTTTTGAGGTGTACCACAATTATTTTCAAATCTTTTACTTCCACAATATAACTATCGTATATATATATATATATATATATATATATATATATATATATATATATATATATATATGTGTGTGTGTGTGTGTGTGTGTGTGTGTGTGTGTGTTTAAAATTTTGGTCTCTCGTTGATTCCAGCCAGAAATCTGTTGTGACTGATCATCCCAAACGATTTCAAAAAGACAAGAAATTATTATATGTTCCAAATAAGATTTTTTTCCGAGTTTAGCTTGTTGTAATTCACAGCTAAACCTGAATATATATATATATATATATATATATATATATATATATATATATATATATATATATATATATAGTGGGTACGTAATAATCCGACTAAATAGTAATATTATTGGAAAATTTACAAGTGAAGGGTTTGAGAACAAGTGTGTTACATATCAAAGAATGTTATTATCATAAAGATTGGCTTAAGGCATTTCGCCGAAATTCGGTCGGCGTCTTCAAAGAAGCACTTAACGTTGCTGAAAAACTGTTTAAAATGCTTCTATTCACATATCTGGATGAAGTATTAACCTGGGAAAAAGTGTTATATACCCCTTTTCTCCTGTTTATTACTTCATCCAGACATTTGAAGAGCTGTATTTTTTTATACAGCCTACTAGTTGGAAAAATACTACTTGACAATGCTTCATCTGAGAAAATCGGCTGCCATCAGACCAGAAACTAGTTTAATCATAACGTTTTAGCCAGTGAAAATGCAAATAAAGGAATATCTTGTTTAGCGCTTTGGGTGCGTTTTTAAAAGCAGTGGCTGCGTTAAACGAAACAGTGTTATAGGGGGTTGAAATAACATAGCATAAATAGAGAGTATGCCAGCAATCATTTAAAAATGTATGATTTTGTTTTTGATCCTCAACAAGATGGAATGTATTAGTGTTGTATATCTCATCTGGTAGCTACTTTCCAGCGTAAATGAAATATCACTACGTATCGATATATATCGGTGCATGATATATTTTTGTGTATTCATGAGTCTTTTTAATTCTCATACACATGGCATATAAACCAAAGTGTATATTATACAGTTATTTCGGAGATTGTCCATGATGCTTTACTTAATCAGTATTTAAATGCAGGAATTTAACATCACTAGATTCATTACGGCAGATATTTGGAGAAGATCGCGATAGTGAATCAGCCGGGTATAACTGTAATGCATATCTTCTCAAGAACGAAAGTGCTGATATTCTTTGGCGAACGCTTGAGTGTCCTAAACGACAATTATGCTGTATAACGAAAAGCCTATTCTTCAAGTTGCTTTTGAATTCTGTTGAATTTGTCATTACGCCGTTTTTAGACAATCACAAAAAAGATTAATCACTTGATGTTACCATTTGTATATGCCGGCCTCCATTTTCTGTAATTATAGGTTTATGATATCTTTGAAGAGCTTCCCAACAACAATCACAAAAGACAAGCCTTTAGAACAAGCTTTTATACGAAATATTTCCATGGTGAAAGTTTGATAATAAATCGTTAAACCAGACGAAGATGCGCAGGATCTTTGTACTAAGTAGGCGAAGCCCCTACAATATTCCAAAAAAAGGGTAATCTTTGCTTTGACGTACATTAACCCATAGCGGTGTTTAAGCAGTACAGAGAGGCTCCAGAGGTCATACGGACACCCCAAAAGAATATTTCTTTCATCAAAGCGTATAATCAAAGAACATTTTCATTAGAAATAAATGCAATAATGAAATTAAATATGTGTCTTTATCAGATTGCACGATATTAATGAGTCAGTTTGGTGAGTCAGATACACCGTTTCCGTTGTACCTTGATGAGTGTGTGGTGCTCCATCTGATAAAGACATGGATTTAATTTCATTATTGCGTTGATTTCTGATTAATATATTGTTTAAGTATACTCTTAAAGGAAAAATAAATCTACTTTTTGGAGCCTTTGTATGCTGATTAAACACCATCGCATGTTTATGTGAGTCAAAGCAGATATTATTAAAAATGGCTCTAAAACCTGAACGAAAAGGTATCGCCGATTGCAATTATTCATGCATTTATAAGATGCACGATGCTCAGATGAAGGTTTTAACGGTTAGATAATGAATTGCTTCCTGGCCTTAAGCTTGAATCATGTCTCATGCTTGGGCGAGACGGGCCTAAATTGAAGCATGCCTGGTCCGTTGGGATCTCCTGGGTAGCTCTTCACCACCGGTGTACAAGCGGGTCGTGTATATGAGTACGTCTCGACGCTAGCGGCAAAAGCCGGTGAAAACTGGACAATTTCTGAATAAACCCACATGAAAAGTGTGTGGTACCTCACATTAGTCAAAACTTGTGTCATATTGCCCTCATGGGGACGTAAATAAATAACGCTTTTCCAGGTTGTTTGAGATTCGTGACATGAAATATTTTAAAAAATAATCCTTAATTACGTATCATATCCATCTTGATCAACATATTGCTATCAATACTGTAAAATCTGAAATTTGCAATTATTTTAATTACCTACCTTACCCAAACACAGGTCCGTGTCTTCTAATTGCACTAAATATATTTATATATATATATAACCAGTCATGTATACTTATCTTTTTTTTTATCTAAATCATCTTTTTTTATTGAATTTATTTACTTTAATTAGAAATTAGAATTGTTGTCCTTCGCACGAAATTGCCAAGCAAACTATGTGATATTAACAGTATTTTTTTTTTTTTTTTTGATCCATAGAAAAATGAAAGTAGAAAACAAAATAAATGACTTTTTTTAATCTTTCCAGAAATATCGAAAATATCTCGATGGGAAACAAATATTGCCAATCACATAAGCGATGGAATCTTTTCTCACAAACTAATTAATCATCGGTTCTAACAATGCGGTTGTTTTGTTTTGTTTTTTTTTTTTGTTTTTTTTTTTATATTCATTCGAACGATCTATCTCCCTTTTAAATGAACATGATGTCCTAAAGACGTGCATTTCGATTTGATAGACAATACTCAGTGATTCTAAATTAAGCCAAAATGGCTAAAAGTAAACATTAAATTGAAATTAGTATATTTTTCATTTTTCGAAAATTAAATAATCAAGTATTTATTTATAACAGTTTTGTGATGATAAACAAAATCATAAAATGTTCATTCCATTAAATATGGGAAAGAAATGCTAAAAGTAGCATTAACAGCAGACATTTTTATTACTATATATTATCCTCTCTAAAGCTATCCGCATTTTTTTTTTTAATTTGTCAATGCTTTTTTAATTATGTAGTTCGTCTGTGGAACTCACAGGAATTCGGTCTCTGAAGCTCAGTTTAATTTTATGAAATTTCATGAATTTTTATTAAATACTCTTAAAAGATATTTTTCATCATTTCAATATATGATTTAATTACGTTTAAAGAATAGGCATTTTCTACCTAGAGCATAATTATGAAAATAAGTAAGAAATTAATTAATGTAAAATAGATCATATATACTTAGAAGTTTTTAAAAAATTCATTTTTTTGCACTATGAACTAACTACTCTAAAAATGGGATAAATAAATAAAAACTTTCAAGGGAAGATTTGAGCTGTCCTAATAGTGATTAAGTTGTTGTATGAATATACCAATCAGACCAATTAAAAAATTTTAAGTCAAAAAAGCATTTTCGTCCACGGAAAAAACCGCTGTGCAGTGTTATTTGAACCCAAGTAAGAATCATCTCTTCTGTAATTCCGTTTGATATTTACAAGTGTGGATAAGGATAGACATTTAAAATGATAGATATCTCTGAATTTGGAAATGAGGATTCGAGTTTAAAATCATCTTTTTTTTTTCGATTATAGCTTTCGAACAACTCACTCAACGTATCCTAGTGGTAAAAGCTGATGAATGGGAAATACACAAATGATAATATCAATTAGCTACTCTCTTTTTTTCAGTCAATTAGTCGCTATACTGAATGCTGAAGTAACACTATTATAACGCAAACCTTACAGATTATTTCCTATTGTCTGCCACTGACATGGTCTGCAAGTACATTAGTCCATGTTAATCTTATCCTGACGCATCAAATTCAGGTTTAAAGGCATATTTATTTTACTGGATAGCAAAACTAGGTCGTCAAATCAACATTCATTCAAATGTAGAATTTATCGACATTGAAAATTGAATTATTATGAAATATGTCAGAATTTATTGCAATCTAAGTGATGCAATTTCTCCTAAAGCTGAGGAGATGATGGTCCATTTTTAGATTCGACTAGAATATTCTATTTTGACTAAAAAGTGAAAAAATTTTAAATGTTGCAGGAAATTTTAGAATGTGTCCATTTTGTTGAAGTAGATTTTGCGTATCATTGCGATACAGTCTCATATTTCCTTTTTACTTATCACTCAAATCTTAAAAGCAACCACGGAAATAGTTCTCACCTTAACAAATCATCTGTACATAAATGAAGATGCAGAAAATCTAAAAGGTGAAAACGAAAAGATTCAATACCGCACGAAATGTTAGAAATAATCACGAAGCAAAAAGTTTTTTGACGTTTGCCTCCATTAACCTCCATTACCCACTGAACACCTGGAGACAAAATTCATCCATTTAAGTTTGATAATAAGCTCTCAAATTGTTCGGAAGAAACCCAACAAACCCTATATTTTCTGATAGCTTATTGCCTTCCTTTCAACAAGCTATCACCAAATTTAAACAATTTAGTCACCTTAGCTCGTTAAATATTCAGAAAGTTCACCAGGTGAAAACTAGAATCTTTAGCTGATTCTGCTTCCATGTTACAGAAATATAGTCGATTTACTGCCATTCTTTATAATGAAAGAAATAATATCTTATGGCGATTCCATCAATCGACAGAGTTGAGTATTGTTTCAATGCGAACTTTAGTGCGTATTTGTGGCTTGGAAGTTAGAGAAATCGGTTGAAATCTAAAGAAAATGCAAGTAAAAAACAACTTGACATTTGAAATATGAATAAATATTCAAAGAGTTTTTCGAACTCTTGAACTTTTTTTTCTAGGTTTTTTTGTTTGTTTTGTGTTTTGTTTCCTTGATATTTCGGCTGATCCATTATTCTGTCTTCTTCAGGGATACTATCCGTATATGAAGAGTGAAAAAGGGTCGCGAACTGATTTTTTTGGTTAGCGCCAACGCTTGCAACGTTTTTGTTCAGCACCATCGGTAAAAGAGTCGATTTGTATAAATATTGTTAAAATATTTGTATTCTTCTTACATCTATGAATATCGTTGAACGAGAGTATGAGACTCCATGCGAAAGTTTATGAGACTTACGGTTATAAATACACCTTATATATATATATATATATATATATATATATATATATATATATATATATATATATATATATATATATATATATATGTGTGTGTGTGTGTGTGTGTGTGTGTATTAATATCGATTATACTAATTTATTTGAAAATAATTTTAATATGAAAAGTAGTATAGCTGGAATTTTGAAATTTAATATTTATCAAATAAAAAGTGCTCAATGCATGGCGACTTCTAATCTCTGAAACCTTCGATGATGTTTTAACTGTTAATTTCAAAGTACAATTTTCATTAAAGAAATACACTTTTAAAGGAATTTTTTTCAGTTTCTAATGTAGTAACAATATTTTTAACAACAAAAATAAACGTGAGAATGACAATGTGATGTAATCAAGATGGCAGCTTATAAACACTTAAAAACTACAGTCACTTCTCTGTTTGCTGTATGTGACGGATTCATGTCTCCTGTTGCTTGTGGGTAGGGGGAAAAACAATTTGAAAATAAAACAATTTCTGGGATGTTGTGGGGACTGGAAAATCCCACTAATTAATGCCTATCGCCAGTAGCTCGCACTAAATCAAATATCTTTGAGTATCTTTTTTTTTTAAATTTTCTCAAAAGACTAAAAAATGTTTTGGGAAGTTTGAATACAACTTCTTCAGTGTAACAACAATTTGCTTCTAGTCTCTTTTCTTTCTTACGAAAATATTTCCTCGTTGTAAATAAAGCATTCAAGTCCAACTTATAAATCACCTTTTAATTAGAAATAAATCTTTTGAAGTTGGTGTTTGCTTTCAGTAAAATTGTGTGAGCGTGAATTCTACACGAAACTTGTCTCTGTGATGTTGAAGCAGTCAGCGAGTGTTATAATGATTTCGTTCAATTCAAACTGGAGAAACCACAGTTTTCTCTTTGCAACTGCGTCAACGATTACCCAGCAAAGATGAAAAAGTATTTTCATATTCAAGATTGGTGTGATTATAATTTATTTTCTATTCTTCATATTAA